>APFE031563303.1:29996-49589 GCA_000404065.3 Pinus taeda
CATCCGCTATCAGGTTTAGCGCCTCATCTCCTAAGGTTAGAGTTTTCCATTATTTCTCAACAATAAATAGGCCTTCGAGCCTCATTGTAAGGTAGTTCAGAGGCATTTAGCTACCACAACTCTCCTCAGAGATAAGCTACCATTGCTCGAGCTAGTTTATTTCCATTTCTATTTGTAAGCATATTTGAGTATTTTACATTAATGAAATGAAGTATTATTTCTGTTGTATCTCTGTATTTATGGTTATCTCTGTAATTTGTTGTATTCTTGTTTAAATCTGGATTAGTGGTATCAAAGTGGTTTGCTCTTTCTCATTTTTTTTCCATATTCCCAATGAGGTCAGGATATAAGGAGTTAGGGCTTGAACTGGTTGAACCTTTGCAAGACCAGCCGAGCAAATTCTGACAGCCTCCCATGGTGAATGAAAAGAAAGATGAGGGGCTAGGAGATCCTTTCAAAATATTGTTGGAAGAGGCCCTCGAGCAACAAAGGAACGTCATGATGGATAACTTTTCCTATATTCTTCAACAACTACCCAGGGGTGCCACATCTACTTCCAGCAGCTACTCTGGAAGTGCCACACCCTTTAAGGTACAAGTTAACTTTGACATTCCCATATTTGAGGGTCAGATAGATGCAGGAACTGTAGATAAATAGTTAAATCTGCTAGAGGGGTATTTTTTTGTTCATGATTTTTCCGGCCGGAAAAGATTACTTTCGCACTTCTTAAAGTCGCCCCCCACGTCAAGAACTAGTAGGAAACCTACTGCGAGCAGAATGATGAAAGTACGAACTCACTTTTTTCAGCCTCACCCACTTGGAATTCATTTTGAAATTCCATTAAGGAGCAATACTACCCTATCAAAAGCTATGAGGATAAAACATAAAGTGGACCACGCTACGGTAGGGAATGGACGAAGGCGTACCAGAGTTTACACATATTTTTCATACCCTTTGTATAAAGTTGGGTATCAAGGATTCTGAGATGCATTTGGTACTCAAATACGATGACTGCCTACACAGGTACATCCAAGAGGAGATGGAGATCATAGACATCTCCTCGCTCAGCACGGTGTATCGATACGTTGTCAATATCGAGAAGAAGTTTAAATAGAAGAAGTGAGACTTTGGATCTGCAAATCCGAAGCAAGGGAAAGGCACCCCTAAACCGCTGAAAAAAGGACAAAGCCAAGGCAGAGTGGGCCAGGACAACCCGTCAAATCTACAAGAAAAGAACAAGACCGTGAAGCCAAAGAAGGACACGATAAAGTGGTGTGAGTTCCATAAGAGCTCCACTCACAACACAAGTGAGCGTCGGGCCAAGCAGTCACTAGTGGCCGAGCTAAAATATTTGGAATCATATGCATGTTCAAACTCTGATTCAACCCGATAAGGGGAATGACAAAGGGAAGCATATTATTGATGCGGAGCCCAATGCCACCATTGTCACCACGAAGATCTAGAAGGAGGAACCCAAAGATCTAGAAGAGGAGGAGAGCCTCTTCCACTCCAAGATGTGGTTAAAGGGCTCCCTACTATAGTTCATTTTCAACAACAGGAGCCAAAAGAACCTCATTTCTGTCGAGGTTGTGAAGCGGCTCGGCTTAACGATCACAACACATCCACTACTATACACCATCGGGTGGCTTCACCAAGGACGGGATCTTCGTGTGAGCCAGTAATGTCACCTTCCATACAAAATCAAGCCCTTTACAGATGAGGTATTGTGTGACGTTGCTCCCCTTAATGTTTGTGATGTATTATTAGGCCAACCATACTTATGGAAGCGACATGCTGTATATGAGTTAAGGCCTCGTGCTGTTATTGTTACTTTTGGAAATAAGCTGTACAAGATACCGAAGGTAGCACTGCCTATCACCATCTTTTTTGGTTACTGCAAAACAATGCAGTAAACTCATTTCCAAAACTGAGAAATTTGTTTCCCTGATGATACGCCCTCAAGGAAAGAAGAAGATGGTGGCCACGATCTCGAGACAAGGCCCCTCCGCATGACAACTACAGATGGACAAGGTCATGGAGGAGTACAAGGACATCTTCACCTCCCCCATGGGGGTTCCTTTGCACTGTTAGGTCAAGCACTCCATTGATCTAACCGTAGGTGCAACACTTCCCAATGGACCAATCTATCAACGCTCCATTCTAGAGAATGATGAAATCAAGAGGCAGATTCATGAGCTGCTGCAAAAATGTCACATCCGACCGAGTTCATCGCCCTGTAGGAGCTCAATCATGTTGGTATAGATGAAGGATGGGACTTGGAGACTCTGTATTGACTATCGGGCACTGAACAAGATCACTATCCAGAATAGGTACCCGATCCCATGGATTGATGACCTTCTCAACCAACTGAAGTGGGTAAAATATTTCATCACGATCGATTTGAAGTCAAGATATTAACAGGTACCAATCGAACCCTCTGATGTGTTGAAGACTGCCTTCAAAGCCAAGGAGGGCCTGTTCAAATGGTTGGTTATGCCTTTCGGGTTGACAAATGATTCTGCAACCTCCATGAGGCTAATTGATGACATATTGGGGCCAACCACCAACCCATTTGTAGTGGTATACTTGGATGACATCCTGATCTTCAGCCAGATTTGGGAAGAGCACCTCCACCACATCCGACAGGTTCTCCAAAAACTGCGGCAACACAAGTTATGTGCCAATTTGGAGAGATGCACTTTTGGCATGAACTAAGTTCAATATCTGGGATACATTATTGATGAATAGTGGGTGCATGTGGATCCAACCAAGATCCAAGTCATTTGAGATTGGCCATCTCCAACCACTTTGACAAAGCTTCAAATCTTTTTGGGTCTTGCCTACTTCTACCGCAGGTTCGTGTTGGGATTTTCTCATATCACTTGGCCCTTGAGTCAAGTCACCAAGGGAGGAGCGAAAGCAAAATTATTTTGGTCTAAATCTCAACAGAAGGCATTCATAGAGTTGAAACATCACCTTTTCTCAACACTAGTTCTCGCATTACCAGACTTGCAAAAAGCATTTGAGATCGAGACAAATGCCTCTGACTATGATATTGGGGCAGTCCTTACTCAACACAGGCATCCAGTGGCATATCACATTGAGACATTTTCAGACACAATCCAGAAGCATCCCACTTATGACAAAGAGATGTATTTCATTGTGCAGGCTTGCCGAAAATGGAAGCATTACATTTTGGGTAAGGAAACAGTCATCCACACATACCACCGGCCCCTGCAGTTCATACAGATGCAATGGAAGTTGCAAAATAATCACCATCAGAAGTGGTCCACATTGCAATAGTTCCATTTGAATATCAAGTATAAGAAGGGCAACACCAATAATGTTGTAGATTTCCCTAATCGACCACCAATCATGGCGTTAACCATCGTGCTCAACTCTTATGGGCACGACACTTTTGATTAACCACTTCTCTACAAAAGCAACCTAGAATTCGGCCACACATACTAGACACTCTTGTAGGGTCAACATGTTCCAGATTTTCACCTCTGGGATGCCCTGTTATGCCACCTGGGTCACCTTTGTGTTCCTTCAAGTGAGCGTGCCAGGATGATTTGGGAATCGTACTAAAGTCGGGCTACTGGGAATTTTTGGGTCGACAAAATGATGGCAGTACTGCAAAAGTATTTCTATTGGCCAAATCTTCGACAGGATGTCAGAAAGTACATCAGATCCTGCATTGCCTGCACCATTGCCAAATCAATCATCAAGAAACAAGGCCTCTATACTCTACTTCCTACCCCTAGTTGACCTTGAGAATCCATCTCCAAGGATTACATGTCGGGCCTTCCTTCTACTAAGCATGGAAACAACTGTGTTTTTGTTGTTTTCGACAGGTTCTCAAATATGACCATTATGGCGGCTTGCAAGAAGAATATCACAGCAGAAGCCACTACTAAATTCTTCTTTGAATGAGTGTGGGTACACTTTGGGATCCCACAGTCTATTATCTCATATCGGGACACCAAGTTCCTCAGTACATTTTAGTCTAGTCTCTGGTTGATGCTGGACACTTAGCTCACTAAGTCCACAACCTTCCATCCCCAAACTGATGGCTAGATAGAGGTTGTCAACATGATGATCGTACACATTATATGCATGTACAACTCAAAGCATCCATGCACATGGGATGAGAGCCTCCCCTATGTTTAGCATAGTTATAACCAGGCTCTCCACAGCTCGACTGGCCACAACCCTTTTCAAGTGGGCTTGGGATTCTAGCCACTATGTCCCATTAATGTTCCCATGCCATTTGTAGCTACTTAGGCAGATTCAGCTCATGTCCAGTTCGAAACAGATAAGGCAAACAACTTCATTGAGCACATCCAACATATTCGCCAGTAGGTCCATGAAATTATGGAGAAATCAAATGCCAAGTACAAGCAGCGACTTGATCAACATCGGGTGCCACACAAGTTTCAGGTGGGCGACAAAGTCTGGTTGCATCTGCAAAAGGAACGCCTTACTGGAGCCTATCGGAAACTTATATTGCTCTGATATGGTCCTTACACCATTACCAAGGCTGTGGGAGACAATTAATTTGAGTTCAACATTCCCCCATTCCTTGGCCTACACCCAGTGTTCAATGTGGACCGCCTTCAGCCATACTTTCCACCATTACTAAACACATCCGACATTGCAGAACAACTCATACCAACAAAGTTAAATCTAGATTGCATGGAACAAGCTGCAATTGATCGAATCATGGACACATAGATCAAGCACACTCGCCAACAAAAGATCCAAATGTATCGAGTTGTTAAAGCAGGCCAACTCCTTCACCAGGGCAAGTGGCTCACAAGGGACCGATTTCAATAGTTCCTCATCTCATGGAGGAACTCAACACAATGGGGACCATTGCTTCCTAAGGGGGGAGGAATGATCCAGGTGGATATTGGTGGCCACCTGCCAATTCCACTTGGACCCCCACCATTGTTTCTTTTTGTTTTTCAGTTTCCTTGTTTGTAGCACAATTTACTATTTTTGGTAGTTTTTCGGGTCCTCAACTTCCGAAGCCGTTTTGAGACCCTAAATGACGTTTTTTGGGAAAATTAGGAGCAGTATGGGTCCATGGACTAATGTTTCTCTTCTTGAAGTTGTAGTCCTCGGATATATATTTCTAATGAGGTATTGTGCTCATCAAACGGAGTTCATATGCCAAAGTTACGACCCCGGGAAGTGATGTACCAATTTACCCAAAACGGGGCCCATAATTTGGTGCTTCATCTCCTAGGCTTAGGGGTTTCCATTATGGCGGCCTGTAAGAAGAATATCAAAGGAGATGCCACTGCTAAACTCTTCTTTGAATGAGTGTGGGTACACTTTGGGATCACATAGTGTATTATCTCAGATCGGGACAACAGTTTCCTGAGTACATTTTGGACCAGTATCTGGTTAATGCTGGACACCAAACTCACTAAGTCAACCTCCTTCCATCCCCAAACTAATGGCCAGACAAAGGTTGTCAACAGGATGATCGTACACATTATGTGCATGTACAACTCAAAGCATCCACACACATGGGATGAGAGCCTCCCCTATGTTCAGCACAACTATAACTGGGCTCTCCACAACTCGATTGGACATAGCCCTTTCAGGTGGGCTTGGACCCCCACCATTGTTTCTTTCAGTTTTTCAGTTTCCTTATTTGTAGCACAATTTAATATTTTTGGCAGTTTTTTGGGTCCCGAACTTCTGGAGCCGTTTTGAGGCCCTAAATTACGTTTTTTAGGAAAATTGGGAGCATTTTGGGGCCATGGATTGATATTTCTCTTCCCAAATTTGTAGTCCTCGAATAGATCTTTCTAACGAGGTATTGTGCGGATCAAATGAAGATCGTATGCCAAAGTTATGACCCCGGGAAGTTGATGTACCAATTTAGTCAAAACGGGGCCCATAGTTTGGTACTTCATCTTCTAGGGTTAGGGTTTTCCATTGTTTCTCAACAATAAATAGGCCTTCGAGTCTCATTGTAAGACAGTTCAGAGGCATGTAGCCACCACATCTCTCCTCGGAGATAAGTTACCATCGCCTGAGCTAGTTTATTTCCATTTCTATTTGTAAGCAAATTTGAGTATTTTACATTAATGAAATGAAGTATTATTTCCGCTATATCTTTGTATTTATGGTTATCTTTGTAATTTGTTGATGTTCCTATTTAAATTCAGGTCAGTGGTATTAGAGCGGTCTACTCTTTCTCTGTTTTTCTTTGCATGTCCCCAACGAGGTCGAGATATAAGGATTAGGGCTTGAACTGGTCGAACCTTTGCAAGACCAGCCTCACAAATCCTGACGACCTCCCATGGCGGATGAAAAGAAATACGAGGGGGTAGGAGATCTTGTCAAAATCTTCCTCGAAGAGGCCCTCAGCGACAAAGGAACGCGATGATGGACAACTTAGCCCAGATCCTTCAGCGGCTACCTAGGGGTGACACATCTACGTCCAACAGTTACTCTTGAAGGACCACACCCTTTAAGGTACAAGGTAATTTGACATTCCCATATTTGAGGGTCATTTAGATGCAGATGCTGTAGATAAATGGATAAATCTCCTAGAAGGGTATTTTTCTATTCATGATTTTTCCGGCTAGGAAAAGTCGCTCTTCTCAAAGCCTCCCCCATTGTCAAGAACTGGTTGGAAACCTACTATGAGAAGAAGGATGAAATTACGACCTCACTTTTTATAGTCACACCCACTTGGAATTCATTCTAGAATGCCATCAAGGAGCAATACTACCCTATCAAAAGCTATGAGGATAAATACATAAAGTGGACCACGCTACGGTAGGGAAGGGACCAAGACGTACGAGAGTTTACAAATATTTTTCATACCCTTCACATAAAGTTGGGTATCAAGGATTCTGAGTTGCATTTGGTACTCAAATACCGTGACTTCCTACACAGTTACATCCAGGATGAGATGGTGTTGCTCGACATCTCCTCGCTCAGCACGAAATACTGATACACTGTCAAGATTGAGCAGAAGTTTAAACAAAATAAGTGAGACTTTGGATCTGCAAATTCGAAGGAAGGGAAAGGCACCCCCAAACTGCTAAACAAAGGACAAAGCCAAGGCGGGGTGGCCTAGGAAAACCCGCCAAAGCCGCAAGGAAAGAACAACACCACGAAGCTGAAGAAGAACACGGGAAAGTGGTGTGAGTTCCATAAGAGCTCCACTCACAACACAAGTGAGTGTCGGGCCAAGTTGATTCGAGTTGGATCCATGAAAATTATTAGAGTTCTATGACTGTATCAAATCAGGACAGACTTCAAACTTGTGAACAATGAGCTATCAGGAAGACCTCTGCACAGTGGCAGTTTGTAGCTAGTAAGGAATGACGAGGGCCTCGGTCAAAGTGTGCTAACCGAGGCCCATGGAGATCGCGCAGGACACAAACTAGCAATTAGGAAGTCCGGATCAGAAAACAAAGGCCGTTTCTGATGCGCAATTTGCACTTAGCTAGGCAAAACCCCTCGAAACGGAAAGGCCCCGAGTGCTTGGTCACAAGGAAAAGCCGAAAACCGTGGGAAAAGCGTTGAAGCGAAAGGCGGGTCCAGTGCCCCAAAACTGGCGGAATATCGAAGGCATGTTGGGCGGTAAGCAGAATTTTCAGGGGATCCAGCGATGCCATACAACGAACGATGTGTGTCCAGCGGATGAGAGATAAAACCACCTCTCATCGCGGGCTAACGTTTGAGCAAGTTAACTGCGCGAAAAGAGCGAACATCGTAGGATCTGGAGGGAGAATTAAGTGACCACATATAAAAGTTTGAAGTCCAATTTTACTGCTGAGCTGGTGGATGAATTATTACACAGAGTAACCGAAATATCGAACTGTTTGAGGAAGAGCTCACGTATTTCATGGGAGGACAAGTGGCCACTTCCCTGTGAGACATTACACAGTGGTGATGACGCAAAGGTAGGGAACTCCAAGCGAATAGCAGCAGGCGATCTGAAGGGGCGGAAGAGGAAATGAACAATCATGAGACGTATTGGCTTTAAACCATGAATAGACAGAGAACAAAGGGGAGGAAGAAAAAAACACTGTCAGAAAGAAGAGAACAATGAAGAAGGAGACATAAGGGACAGAAGCAGACGCAGAGAGCCAAGCTGACCTATAGAGCTAAGGCAAAATCGAGTAGATAGAAGGCTTGAAAGGTTCAAGCAATCCTTGTGAGAATATCTGTCAGGAACTGAGTACCAAATTGGACTCATCCCATCAAGACCAGTTGAAGTCGAGATTTAGTCAGAAAGAGTTTGTGCACTCTAGTGGCTTGGGGAATCCAAGAACCACCCTACTGAGCATCCTCTGTTTCGGGAGATTCAATTTGAGCTCCTCGTTGTAAAAACTCTGCTTTAAGACACAAAAAAAGAAGGCCACCATTGAAAGCTGGATCGGAAATGTAGCCCAAGAGGATTGGGCGAACTCCTTATTAATTTGTTGTGTTCTTGTATTTGCTTACTGTGTTTCTCTTACTGTTTTCCATTGTCCAGTGTCTGTGTATTTTACAATCTGATCGATCCATTGCCTAAGATAACATAGACACACACCAACACATGAGTCTGTAATACCTTCATTCATTAATTAAGTAATTGAGATCACTCACAAGTTATTTTCAGATCAGAAGTAGTCATTAGTGGCTGAGCTAAAATATTCGGAATCAGATGCATGCTCAGACTCTGAGTCAGGACCCGATAAGGGGAATGACAAAGGGAAGAAAATTATCGATACAGAGTCCAACGCCACCGTTTCCACCATGAAGATCCTAAAGAAGGAGCCCGAAGATCTGGAGGAGGAGGAGCACCTCTTTCACTTCTAGATGTGGGTAAAGGGCTCCCTGCTATAATTCATTGTCGACAGTTGGAGCCAAAAGAACCTCATTTTGGCAGAGTTTGTGAAGCGACTGGGCTTAACGACCACAACACATCTACAACTGTACACCATCGAGTGGCTTCACCAAGGACGGGATCTTCATGTGAGCCAACAGTGTCACCTTCCATACAACCTGAAGCCCGTTTACGGATGAGGTATTGTGTGACGTTGCTCCCCTTGATGTTTGTGATGTATTATTAGGCCAACCATAGTTGTGGAAGCGACATGTTGTATATGAGTCAAGGCATCGTGTTGTTATTGTTACTTTGGGAAATAAGTTTTACCAAATACCGGAGGTAGCACTGCCTACCGCCATCTCTTTGGCTACTGTAAAACAATGCAATAAGATCATTTCCAAAACCGGGAAATTTGTTTTCTTGATGATACGCCCTCAAGGAAAGAAGAAGATGGTGGCCACAACCTCCAAACAGGGCCCCTCTGCACAACAACTATAGATGGAAAAGGTCATGGAGGAGTATGGGGACATTTTCACCTCCCCCGCAGGGGTTCCTCTACACTGTCAAGTCAAGCACTCCATCGATCTGACCCCAGGTGCACCGCTGCCCAATGGACCAATCTATCGACGCTCCGTTTTAGAGAACGATGAAATCAAGAGGCAGATTCAGGAGCTACTGTAGAAAGGTCAAATTTTACCGATTTCATTACCTTGTGAGATCCCGATCGTGTTGGTACAGAAGAAGGATGGAACTTGGAGACTCTGTATTGACCATCAGGCGCTAAAGAAGATCACTTTCAGGAATAGGTACCCAATCCCACGGATTGATGACCTTCTGGACAAACTGAAGGGGGAAAAATATTTCAGCAAGATTGATTTTAAGTCAGGATATCATCAGGTACCAATTCAAAGCTCCGATGTGTGGAAGACTTCCTTCAAAGCCAAGGAGGGCCTTTTCGAATGGTTGGTTATGCCTTTCGGGTTGACGAATGCTCCTACAACCTTCATGAGGCTAATAGATGACATATTGCATCCATTCACCAACTCATTTGTAGTGGTATACTTGGATGACATCTTGATCTTTAGCCAGAGTTGGGAAGAGCACCTCCACCACATCTTTTGAGAAAAAGGCCTTGAACTCTTATCTTTTAAAACCAGCTTGGTGGAAGCGTTTTGTCGATGACACTAATATAAAATGGACCCATGGTAGAGCAGAACTCGACTTGTTTTTCAATCACCTTAACTCCATCTCCCCTGATATAAAATTCACAATGGAGCTTGAAGAAAATTGGAGCATTCCTTTCTTGGACATTCTCATCATCAGAAAAGATGATGGCTCTTTAGGCCATAAGGTTTTCAGAAAGACAACTCACACAGAGAGTTACCTTCATGCGGACTCCCACCATTGCCCAGCGCAAAATCTTGGCGTCCTGAACACTCTTGCCATTAGAGCCCTCCGAATCTCTGACTCAGAGCATATAAACGAAGAAAAGAAGCATTTAGTTTCAACTTTCAAAAATTTGGGCTACAAGGATCATGAAATTAAAAAAGCCATAAAGAAAGCTGAAATGAGGTTGTCATCTCCCACACCTAAAGAGCAGGATCAACCTAAAGATGGTAAGGTTTTTCTACCTTATATCCAAGGAGTCACAGATAAAATAGCGAAAATCCTAAGAAAGAAAAACATTGTCACTCAATTCTCAGCTCCCGGCACCATCAGACAAAGTTTAAAGTCTGTTAAGCATGATATTGACAAACAACAACTCAAAGGAGTCTATAAAATAGACTGTTCGTGTGGGAAAAGCTACATAGGTGAAACTGGTCGCTCCCTCCAGACAAGACTGAAAGAGCATGGTGCTGACATTAGGATTGGAAGATCTCGTACCTCAGCCTTGGCAGAGCACTCCTCGAAGACTAAACACCACATCTGCCTAGAAAGCGCATCAATTATCGCAAGAGAAGACCATTATCAGAAGCGGAAAATCAGAGAAGCCCTCGAAATCTTGAAGCATCCTCGTAATCTGAACAGAGACAACGGTTTGGAGATCAGCGGAAGCTGGCTTCCCCTAATCAGTGAGATCAAGAAGCGTGAGCCCAGCCCCAGGTAAGTTGTCTAGCAGGTTAGTTTTCTCCCTCCCTGTCCCTTTTCGTTTCCCTTTTCTAAAGTTTTAATATAGCTTAGTCTTTAATATAGGTTTTAATATAGTTTAGATTTTATCATATAATTTAGATATTTGTTAGGTTATATTAACATTAATTTATATAAAGAGTGGTATAGATTTTAGGAATCTAGATTAAGGTGTATAGTTATTTATTCTTGTTCTAGGATCTTTAATATTAATTTAGACTTTAGGTTATATAGTATTAAGTTTTATATATAGGTTTAGTTTTATTAATACTAGTTTTAGTCCTTAGGTTATACAAAAAGTGCTAATCGTTATTTAGAATATGAATTTTACTAATAATATTAAATTTACTATTAATATTTTAATTCTTATTATATACATTTGTCTTATGTCTTATTGATATTTTAATTCTATTATTAATTCCATGATAGGTTTAATAAAAATTCTAGGTATTAATATTAATATATATATTATTATAGGGTAAATGTTGTTGGAACTTAGTCTTCCTAATTGAGCTTTTGAAAGGAGAGATTACATACCTTTTGATCTCATTGGGAGGAGAGTGAGACTTGTCAAAGTAGAGGAGATTCCTGCCTGGACCCTGGGAAGAGCTTGTACAACATCAAGGCACCAAGGTTGTAAAGTTCTTCTTTGTTAAAGTTAATACAATCAAGTTTATTTTTTTCAATGAGTGTGTTTAATGGTTTATTTCGTAGACTCCTTGATCACTATGATGAACATGATTTATTATATTAGCTATGCAGATGTTCTTTGATGTGTGCTTGTTTGTGTTTGCAGGTTATTAAAAGGAAACTCTTTGAAGCTGTTGGAGCAAGGCTGCCACAAACTAGCGTTGGACTTAAGGTAGGGTCTAAAAAACCTCTTAGTTTTTATTAATGAATCAAAATATGTTTAGAGAAAAGTAGATTTGCTTGTCCTGCTTGTTTCTAGATATCAATTGATACTAGGGAGATCAGTCTTGGCAGTACTACATAAGTATTTCTATTGGCCGAATCTTCGACTTGATGTTGGAAAGTACATCAGATCCTGCATTGCTTGCACCATTGCAAGAAGTAAGAAGCAACGCCTCTATAATCTGCTGCCTATCATTAGTGGACCTTGGGAATCCATCTCCATGGATTACATCTCGGGCCTTACTTCTACTAAGCATGGAAATGACTACAAGAAGAATATCACAGTAGAAGACACTGCTAAACTCTTTTTTGAACGAGCATGGGTACACTTTGGGATCCCACGGTCTATCATCTCAAATTGGGACATCAGGTTCCTCAGTACATTTTGGTCCAGTCTCTGGTCAATTTTGGACACCAAACTCACTAAGTCCACAACCTTCCATCCCTAAACTGATGGCCAGACAGAGGTTGTCAATAGGATGATCATACACATTCTGTGCATGTACAACTCAAGAATCCACACACATGGGATGAGAGCCTCCCCTATGTTCAGCACAACTATAACTAAACTCTCCACAGCTCGACTGGCCATATCCCTTTTCAGGTGGGCTTGGGATTCTAGCCGCTATGTCCCATTGATGTGGCCATGCCATTTGCAGCTACTCAGGAACATTTGGCTCATGTCCAGTCTGAAACAAATAAGGGAAAAAACTTCATTGAGCACATCCAAAATATCCGCCAGCATGACCATGACATTCCGGAGAAATCAAATGCCAAGTACAAGCAGCGACATTATCGGGTACCACACAAGTTTCAGGTGGGCGACAATGTCTGGTTGCATCTGCAAAAGGAACGCCTTACCAGAGCATATCAAAAACTCAAACCACTCTGATATGGTCCTTACACCATTACCAAGGTTATGGGAGACAATTCATTTGAGCTCAACATTCCCCCATTCCTCAGCTTGCACCCAATGTTCAATGTGGACCTCCTTCGGCCATACTTTCCACCATTACTAGACACATCCGACATTACGGAACAACTCACACCAACAAAGTTAAATCCAGATTGCATGGAACAAGATTGAACTGATGGAGCATGGACATGCAGATCAAGCACACTCACCAGCAAAAGATCCAACTATATCGAGTTGTCAAAGCAGAACAACTCCTTCACTGGGGCAAGTGGCTCACCAGGGACCAAGTTCAGCAAAAGTTTCCTCATCTCATGGAGGAACTAAACGAAATGGGGACCATTGCTTCCTAAGGGGGAAGGAATTATCCAGGTGGATATTGGTGGTGACCTACCAATTCCACTTGGACCCATCATTGTTTCTTTCAGTTTTTTAGTTTCCTTATTTGTAGCACAATTTACTATTTTTGGCAGTTATTAGGGCTTGAACTGGTTGAACCTTTGCAATACTAGCCTCGCAAACCTCGACGACCTCCCATGGTGGATGGCAAGAAATACAAGGGGGCAGGAGATCCTATCAAAATCTTGCTCAAAGAGGCCCTTGAGCGACAAAGGAATGCGATGATGGACAACTTTGTCGCGATCCTTCAGAGGCTACCTAGGGGCAACACATCTACTTCTAGCAGCTACTCTTGAAGCGCCACACCCTTTAAGGTACATGTTAACTATGACATTCCTATATTTGAGGGTCAGATAGATGCAGATGCTATAGATAAATGGTTAAATTTGTTAGAAGGGTATTTTTCTATTCATGATTTTTCCGGCCGGGAAAAGATTACTTTCGCTCTTCTCAAAGTTGCCCCCCACGTCAAGGACTGGTGGGAAACCTACTGCGAGCAGATGGATAAGAATTCACTTTTTTCAGCCGCACCCACTTGAAATTCATTATGGAATGCCAATAAGGAGCAGTACTACCCTATCAAAATCTATGAGGATAAATACATAAAGTGGACCATGCTATGGTAGGGAAGGGACCAAGACATGCCAGAGTTTACCAATATTTTTCATACCCTTCACACAAGGTTGGGTATCAATTATTTTGAGCTGCATTTGGTACTCAAATACCACGGCTGCCTACACAGGTACATCCAAGATGAGATGGAGTTCCTGGACATCTCCTCTCTCGACACGGTGTACTGATAAGCTGTCAAGATCGAGTAGAATTTTAAACAGAAGAAGAAATACTTTGGATCTGCAAATCTGATGCAAGGGAAAGACACCCCCAAACTACTAAACAAAGGACAAAGCCAAGGCAGGGTGGCCCAGGAAAACCTGCCAAAGCCACAAGCAAAGAACAACACCGCGAAGCCGAAGAAGGACACGGGAAATTGGTGTGAGTTCCATAAGAGCTCCACTCACAACACAAGTGAGTGTCGGGCCAAGTAGTCATTGGTGGCCAAGCTAAAATATTCAGAATCATATGCATGTTCAGACTTTGAGTTAGAACCCAATAAGGGGAGTGACAAAGGGAAGCATATTATCGATGCGAAGCCAAATGCCATTGTTGCCACCACGAATATCTAGAAGGACGAACTCGAAGATCCAGAGGAGGAGGAGCGCCTCTTCTATTCACAGATGTGGGTAAAGGGCTCCCCGCTACAGTTCATTGTTGACAACGGGAGCCAAAAGAACCTCATTTCGGTAGAGGTCGTGAAGCGGCTAGACTTACCGACCACAGCACATCCAAAACCGTACACCATCGAGTGGCTTCACCAAGGACGGGATGTTCGCGTGAGCCATCAATGTCACCTTCCTTACAACATCAAGCCCTTCACAGATGAGGTATTGTGTGACGTTGCTCCCCTTGATGTTTGTGATGTATTATTAGGCCAACCATACTTGTGGATGTGACATGTTGTATATCAGTCAAGGCCTCGTGCTGTTATTTTTACTTTGGGAAATAAGTTGTACAGGAAACTGGAGGTAGCACCGCCTATCGCCATCTCTTTGGTTACTGCAAAACAATGCAGTAAGCTCATTTCCAAAACCAGGATATTTGTTTTCCTAATGATACTCCCTCAAGGAACGAAGGAGATGGTGACCACGACCTCCAGATAGGGTCCCTCTACACGAAAACTATAGATGGACAAGGTCGTGGAGGTGTACGAGGACATCTTCACCTCCCTCGCAAGGGTTCCTCTACACTGTCAGGTCAATCACTCCATTGATTTGACCCAGGTGTGTCATTGCCCAATGGACCAATCTATCGGTGCTCCATTCTGGATAACGATGAAATCAAGAGGCAAATTCAGGAGTTGCTGCAAAAAGGTCACATCTGAATGAGTTCATCACCCTGTGGGAGCTCGATCCTGTTGGTACAGAAGAAGGATGGGACTTAGAGACTCTGTATTAACTATCAGGCATCGAATAAGATCACTGTCTGGAATAAGTACTCGATCCCATGGATTGATGACCTTCTATACCAACTGAAGGGGGTGAAATATTTCAGCAAGATCGTTTGAAGTCAAGATATCATTAGGTACCAATCGAACCCTCTGATGTGTGGAAGAATACCTTCAAAGCCAAGGAGGGCCTTTTCGAATGGTTGGTTATGCCTTTTGGGTTGACGAATGCTCCTACAACCTTCACGAGGCTAATGGATGACATCTTGCAGTAATTGAAAAACTCATTTGTAATGGTATACTTGGATAACATCCTGATCATCAGCCAGAGTTGGGAAGAGCACCTCCACCAAATCCGACAAGTTCTCCAAACACTATGGCAACACAAGTTATGTGCCAATTTGGAGAAATGCACTTTTGGCATGACCCAAGTTCAGTATCTAGGATACATTATTAATGAACAGGGGGTGCATGTGGATCCAGCCAAGATTCATGTCCTTCGGGATTTGCCATCTCCAACCACTTTGACAGAGCTCTGAATCTTTCTGGGTCTTGCCAATTTCTACCGCAGGTTCGTGTTGGGATTTTCTCATATCACTTGGCCCTTGAGTCAAGTCACCAAGGGAGGAGTGAAAGAAAAATTCTTTTCGTATGAATCTCAACAGAAGGCATTCACAGTGTTGAAACATCGCCTCTACTCAGCACCAGTGCTTGCATTAGCAGATGTGCAACAACCATTTGAGATCGAGACAGATGCCTCTGACGATGCTATTAGGGAAATCCTTACTCAACACTTGCATCTAGTGGCATATCACAGTGAGACACTTTCATACATAGTCTGAAAGTATCCCACTTATGACAAAGAGATGTATTCCATTGTGCAGGCCTTCTGACAATGGAAGCATTACATTCTGGGGAAGGAAACGGTCATCCAACTGGAAGACCCCAACTCATATATTAACTGAATAAGCAGCATAAAACTATTCCCCTTTTAATTTTAATCATTCATAGATATTATAGAAAACCTTATCAACATTAAGGGCATAAACATATAACATGAGTTCTACAAAAATTCTTGAATCTAAGTTAAACATAGAACTTAGTAACTTATTCAATCAATTAATAAAATAACATATAGCAAATTTCTCTATTTAATTTTAATTAAATAGAAACATAATAAATTAGTTTAATAATGCAAATCAATGAATAAGCATAATAAATTAGCAGCATAATAAACATAGTATATAAATAATTTATAAGTCAATAGAATGAATAAATTAATAATATGCTTAGTAACTAATTTAATCAATTAATTCAATAACATATAACTAATTTCTCAGTTTAATCATAATAAAGTAACAACATAATAAACTTGGCATATAAACAATAATATAACCCTCTAAAACTAATTACACAAGACATTAGTTATTATTAATAAATAACATAATATAATGATAATTTTTAGAATACTAACTTATGGAGTAATTCAATCTATTAAATAAAATATCTCATCCCCATTTCTATTCAATTAATAAATTAGCAATATAATAATCTTAATATATCAATAATATTACATTTTATTAACTAATTAAAAATTATTTACACAATAATGAAGAATTATAAATAGATTACATTCGGTAATATAACTTAGTACTTAATGCTAACAATTAACAACTAACCACAATTTAATTTTAGATTAATTAAGGAATATAATAAGTCAATAAAATTAATGAATTAATAATACGCTTAGTAACTAATTTATCAATTAATTCAATAACATATAACTAATTTCTCAATTTAATTGTAATAAAGTAGCAACATAATAAACTTGGAATATAAACAATAAATAAAACCTCCAAAATTAATTACGCAAAACATTAGTAATTATAAATAAATAACATAATATAATGGTAATGATTAGAATAAAACTTATGGATTAATTCAATCTATTAAATAAAATATCTCATAACTCATCCCCATTTCCATTAGTAAATTAACAATATAATAATCTTAATATATCAATAATATTATAAGACCTTTGAATAACTAATTACAAAGCATTTACACAATAATGTAGAATTATAAATAAATTACATAATGGGAGAAAACTTATTAATTAATTCAAACAATTAACACATAACCATTCTCACAATTTAATTTGAGATTAGAGGAGTATAATAACAAACTTATTATATAAATAATAATATAATCCTAAATAATATGTTAATTACACTTAAACATTAACACGAGAAATCATAATATAAAAAAATAAAAATTATAAGATAATTAGTAGAAACAATAATATTATATTCAGCAAACAAAATAATAATATGACCTAAATAATATGTTAATTATTCATTAAACATGAGAAATCATAATATAAAAAGTAGAAATTATTAGATAATTAGTATGAATAATAATAAGGACAAAGCAATAATAATATATTCAGCAAACATAATATGAAATTAATTCAGGAATTAACTAAAAATAATGGTAAATAATAATATTGAACAGTCATTTGGTCGGCCAGTCTTTAAAGCAAACCTATTGCATATTTATCACAAACCCTTTTCTTTTCTTTTCTCATTAAATCAATCCTGATGATGAGTCTTGGTCTAGACTCGAAACGTCGACCAATGCAAAGATGAACAATATGGAAAATCCGAATTCCTCTCAGAATGCATTATCATCAGCGTTTGAGCCTTGGTCGTGTTCTCATCATCACCTCCACTCTATTTTAGCTGCTCATACGCCTCCATTTGATTGTTTACCCTTTTTGAGGAACATCTGTGACGAGTGAATCTGTTAGCCATCCTTGTGACACTGCCGTGATTGGAAAATTCCAAACCTTACCTGGAATCAGCTACTACCCGAAATTATCACTCGTTCCTAAAAAAATGAGTCTCCTTTAAGCTCTTTTCATTTGACTCATAAAATATGAAAAGATTGCCGAGCGATTGGCTTCTCCAGCTTGTTAAAGCTACCGGAAGTGTTATCCCTCCTCTAGATTTTAATCTTTTTGGACTTGAGGGATTATTACACAAAAATATCGAGCACTTGTCTTGTTCAGCTCGTTAAAACTATCGAAAATTCATCCCTTTCGTATTATTTAATACTTTTTCGGACTTAAGGAATTATATAACAAAAAAGGATTATTGGAGTTTCCTTTCCGTCCATTTTCAGATTCTCTAAAATTGAAAAAGGACCGAGTTATCATTGTCGTTAAACTCGTTAAAATCAATAGCGACAAACTTGTCCAAATGGCTGAGAACGAGTTTCACTGTCGCTAGGCTCATTAAAACATAGCAACGGGTTCGCCTGAAAGGCAAATTATAGAACAAGCATATGCTATCTTCCTCAAGCTTGATAAAAATAAAGAGGTACTGGTCAGAAATGACTGGGGAAAATTGGGAAGAAAACTTGAAGAAACTTTATTGATAGCAAGTCGCTCTTGAACATGACACTTTCACTCCACATCTGGGTCGGGTTGCGTTATTCCGTTCACCAGTCATATCACCATTGGTCCATCGTACCATCCATCTTTGGGGTGTTACACAAAAAATTGTCACCATCACTTTCTACAGTTTGTGTGAGTCCATCAACACTCATACATACCTCCTTTGTAAGTCTTAAGCCTCAGCTCTTCATGTCAAGCCTTGAGAATGGGACAAAGACCTTAAAAATATCTCAAACCCTGGTTTCGCACTTTCTCCTAGCATTGCCTGCGGTGCCACACCCAATGGTCATGTTTCCTGTGAACCTGACCGCTCTGTCTATTGAGTAATGGGTGCGAACCCCTGTAAAAGTTAAAAAGGTGCGAGTTAATTCTTAAAAACTCATCTTGGGTCACTTCTAGACACTTCTAGAAGGATTATTGTGTTGGAAAGTCTGCTCCACCTTGGTTCATCCATTCCATAACTAAGGGAGCTAACTCCATGATATGAGGTGCTTATCCCATTGAAGGAGGAACTTATCCCTTTAATGGTGGACCTGCAACTTCCTCCATTTGCACTATAAATTCATGCATTGGGCTGGTTGTAGGGGAGATTGAAAGCTGAAGATTCTTGAGGGTAAATGTTGCTGGAAACTAGACTTCCTTTTTGAGCTTGTGAGAGGAGAGATCACATACCTTTCATGTCATTTGGGAAGTGAGTGAGGCTTGTCAAAGTAGAGGTGTTAGGGTCCCACCCTAACCCCCTTATCTATGTAATGGGATCACGTCATAGTCAAGAGTCAATAAAGCCCATATTAATAATTGTAAGTGGTTAATCCGCAATTAGTAACGGAATCACAGTTAGTTGCAAATGGGTCGTAGTATTAGATAGATGGTATTAGTAATACGCGGTATTGGCCCGTGGTATTGCACGTAGGAGTCATATATAAAGGATA
>APFE031563305.1:0-34567 GCA_000404065.3 Pinus taeda
GGCAGTGAAGAAACACTTTTAGGGACTTAGGAGCCCTCAGTTTATGGACATTTATGATTGGGGTTGAAGTGCCCAAAAATGTCTATAACAATTGCCCTGTAAAGCATGAGGTCGTTAATCTTTTTGATGTCAGGTGAAATGCTTTAATATGAGGATCTGAAGTTTTTCCAAGCTGGGAGGTGACCTGTAATAAGATACAATACAATACATTATTTTGACAACATTTTTTCATGATCTAGCTGAGGTGGGCATTCCCATGCTCAACTTTATAAATTTGTTTTCATGTACATAGGATAGACAATCGTCTGTGTGACAGACTGATGATATGGACACATCATCCTTTGATTTGGATTATCATTTGTTTAGCAATGATGTACACTATATGTTTTTATATTCCTGAATATATTGCAGCCTGGATGGATGAAACTAGATCCGGGGTCTTCAAAACTCGTTCAATCTTCACTCAAAGTACAAGTCGATCCATGTGAAAAATGTTCCGGAGTTGAACATGGAAAGACATATCCTGATTACCAGCCAATGATGCAAGCTGTTAACAGGCGCGAGAGGAATCACCAATAATGACAATGAGCCTCAAGGTACTACATTACAATTCACGTGGCGTGAAAAAGGACTTGGCATCAAACACCACGTAAAATCTCTCGGTCAAAGGCCATTGATGTAAACCTGTCGCCGAAAGTGAGAAACTTGCCATTAAGGCATGCAAGCTTCAAAGTACTGAAAGGGTTGTTCCTAAGTCAACTTCTTTGATAATGAGTTGATGTCGACAAGAAGCGACCCATCGCAGGAGGGCCTTAATGAATCCCACATCAACAACACAGAATGAAGCAAATGATTTTGGAGGTGAAAAAAAACTGACGATACAGGGTTCAGGGTGGCGGTCATGAATGAATGAAGCATGAATGTATTGCAGTGGGAGAGACACAGGTGAATTGTCTGAATGGCTTCTCTTGAACATATCGGTGACACTGACAATGGATTGGTAGCGTTAACTCCAAATATGGATGGTGTGACGGACCAATGGTGATGACCAGTGAACGGAACAACCCAACCCAGCATGGATGCGGAAAGAAAGTGTCATGTTCAAGAGCGACTTGCTACCAATAAAGTTTCTTCAAGTTTTCTTCCCAATTTTTCCCCAGTCATTGCTGACCAGTTCCTCTTTATTTTTGTCAAGCTTGAGGAGGATAACATATGCTTGTTCTATAATTTGCCCTTCGGGAAAACCTGTAACTATGTTTTAATGAGTCTAGCGACAATGAAACTTGTTCTTATCTATATGGACAAGTTTGTCGCTATTGGTTTTAACGAGTTTAACGACAAAGATAACTCGGTCCTTCTTCAATTTTAGAGAGTCTGGAAAGGGACGGAAAGGAAACTCCAGTAATCCTTTTTCGTCATATAATCCCTTAAGTCCGAAAAAGTATACAATAATACGAAAGGGATGAATTTTCAATAGTTTTAACGAGCCAAACAAGACAAGCACTCGATATTTTTGTGTAATAATCCCTCAGGTCCAAAAAGATTAAAATGTAGAGGAGGGATAGCACTTTTGATAGCTTTAACGAGCTGGAGAGGCCAATTGCTCGGCAATCTTTTCATATTTTATGAGTCAGATGAAAAGAGCTTAAAGGAGACTCGTTTTCTTAGGAACGAGTGATATTTTCGGGTAGCAACTGGTTCCAGGTAAGGTTTGGAATTTTCCAATCACGACAGTGTTAAGAGGATGGATAATAGAATCACTCGTCGGAGCTATTCCTCAAAAGGGTAAACAATCAAATGGAGACATATGATTGGCTAAAACAAAGTGGAGGTGATGGTAAGAACACGACCAAGGCTCAAAATCTGATGATAATGCATTCACAATGGTTATTTGCTGGAGATTGGTTCATTTTTTAATGAGCTTAAACTCTGGTGGAACATATGCTCATTGCTTAGGTTTAATTTTTAACGAGCTTAAACTTTGTGTAAAACTGCTCGTGCTAGTCGCATAATAAGGATGTATCATTGATAGGTTCAATTTTTAGGGAGCTTGCACCATTCAAAACTTTGCTCCAAATCCTTTCTTTATGTAAGCTTAGAATAACCAATCCTATGAGTTTAAAGGGTTAAGAATCTACAAACTAAGAAAATAAATGGTCGCTTTTCACTTTCCATGTGAAAAGGTTTGCATGCCCCCAGGTATAATAAAGTAGAGTTTCCAGGTTACCCTTCAATTTGCAAACAAAGCACTTGCTCTATCAGGAAATGCATACCTTTTAACATACAAAGTAGAGTTTCCAGGTTACCCTTCAATTTGCAAACAACGCACTTGCTCTATCAGGAAAGGCATACCTTTTGACGGAGGTATCTTATTCTAGTCTAATCCCATTTTCCTAAATGGATGGATGTGTCATACTAGTCATATTCCTATGCAGAAACCCACCTTATACCTAGGGTTCTTTTGCTGAAGCAGACCAGGGTGCATGCCCCCTAGGTTTCAGTCACAATCACCGAATTACTTGTGCTCATCAGGTGGATGGATTGGAGATTGATGAGACATTCCTTGCGTGAAAAGACCAGTTAGGGATGGAATTTGACCATTAGCTATGTGTGAGCTGGGGAATGAAAGCTGGTCTACGAGCTGGACCACTCTGCCTTCATGCAGAAAACACATTACTCGAAAGAGTGGGTAGACAATGGCTCCCATGCTATAAATGTAGTCATGCCCAAGGAGTAGATTGTAATCTAGAGGTCCTTGGACTACCATTACGTTCAGATAATCAGTTTTCCCTCTCAAAGTTATAGGAAAATTTGGAAGGATCCCTAATGGTCGACTGGTTCCTCTGTCGAAGCCTGTTAGATTTTGCATCTCAAGCAGAAGCGATGACGAACTGATCGCTTTCCATGTAGTTGAGGAAAGGATACTCACAGAAGCCCCTTCATCTATGATAGTATCGACCATGACCATTATGTAAGCTTATACAACGATTCAGAGTGGTACATTAGACAGTAGACGGGGTCTGCCTAGTAGATTCCAATCGAAGGAAACGACTAGGTTGCTCAGAGGTGGGACCAAATAAACGGCCGGATACAACTCTAACAAACTTCCTTCCTGCGGTAAAGGAATGGGTAGATTGCCGCCATGTTCATCAGAGTCTGTGTTTATGAAAATAATTTGAACGATGTCATTCTCATTCTCTTTAGTGATTGTATCATCTAAATATGGACCTTTCGAAGACAAGACTGGGTCGACTGCTGTCTCAACCTGATGAATTTGGTCTGGTGTGGACTCAGATGGTTTATCTTCAATGGTAGATGCTTCGACCGACCACAGAGTTGTGTCAGTCGGATTTTCAACTAGTGATGGACTTGGCAAGAGTTTCTTGTACCCAGGAGGAAGCCGTAGACGTGAAGCAGGACAGTTATCCAAGACTCTTTTAGCTTCATCCAGGAAGGGACAACGGTGGACGGCATGATCGCCTTCACACAGTCTACAAGGAAATTTATATTTTCCTTTTTGCCGAGAGACTTCGTTTTCACTAGTTGAAGGTGTACTCTCAACATGATCATCAGAGGTTGATGACATCGGATTGTGCAAATGAGGAGACCAGTCCCTAAAGATCTGAGGAATGCAAGGACAATCTCGATGATAGTGGTCTCCTTTGCAAATGACACATGGAGATTTAGGTTTGGATGGTGCAGTGTGTCGATTTTCGCTAGATGATGCATGGTTGCCTGTTTTTGCCTTTGGCTCCTTCTTCTTCTTCTTCTTCTCCTTCCTTTTCCTCTTCTTCTCAATTACTTGGTTTTTAGCTTTACCAGCTTCACCAAGTGAAGAGGAAGGAGGGGAGGGAGAGACAAACAAAGCAAAAGGTTGGGGGGTAGCTCTAGCATCATCTAGTTGCTGACTTGATTGTTCAGGAATCATGGTGCTTTGAATGACAGAGGTCGAGAAGAGCCATATTGGCAAGCCGATGTTAGTCCTGGGAGGGACAATGTGGCCATATGAGGTGCACCAACATTTCCCCAAGAGGAGAAAGGACTAGGATTTCCGCCAAGGGGAAATCCTTGGTTGGTGGACTCCATTTTCTCAACCTAAGACCAACAAGGGAACAATGACGTTATTCTAATTAAAATAAATTTTATGACGCTTTGACACAACTTGCTTTTTCAATTTTTAAGAGACGAGAAAAAGATAAAGATGACTCTAGTTACCTTCAATTTTTAATGAGCCTGAAGTGACAAACACTCCGATGGACCTTTTCCTTTAAGGAGTCTGAAAAGGAATGAAAGAGACTACTCTAGAAATCTAGATAGAGGAATTACCAAACCAATCACAAAACTGCAGAATACCTTTTACGGTACGACAATCAATCTTACTGAATGTTGTGTTCAGTGCATTGTGATCAATAGGGCAACAGCCATGGCTTCCTAAAGATAAAGGATATAGCCTATTGTGGTCTCCCAATATATACTCGATGGTATGTGGGAGAACAAGTCTGTACTATCACTTGTCGTCTCAAAGAGGAGGAGTCACCCAACCTACGATGAAAGTGATAGTTACCAGGCTTTACGACACCAGAATACGTCTCTGGCCTAGACTTCTAAATGTTGTGCATTAGGTTCCGAAGTGTTTTTATGTTCATTGAATTTATTTTACAGTTTATCTTTCTTAAGAAGTTTTCCTTTAAGGTTCACTGCGTGATATAGATATACAATTCCTAAAATGCAATCTAAGATGATAAATAGTCGTTTATTCTTCTTTTTGCAATGAAAATCCTAGCTACTAAGGAAAGAGAAGGGAGATTCTTTCAACATAGAGCAGAGAGCACACACTAGATGCACTATCCTAAATCAAAATCAACAAGTAGTCTATATGCAAATGCACATGCATGTATTTTTTTTCCTCTTTCTTAATGTGTGAACGACAAAAAGAATGCCAAGTACAAATTTAAATTGTCTTTCCAAAGTGACAGTACTAACAATTTTCTCTTCAAAAGAAGAAAGGAAGATAATGACGACACTTTGCAATTTTGAATTGAAAACTATTTTCGACACTTGAAATACTATTAATTCAAATCAAATACAAGAGTAATAGTACAGTCAACCATTAAGAAGAGTAGGATTGTTTTCTTTGACTGAAAACAACACTTGCGACACTTCCAAATCAAAAGACAACAGTTCGACTAAGCTACTTCTTTGTAAAAGAGAGCTGTAAATGGTGAAAAATACATAAAAACATTCACAATTCTTTGTAGAATGGAGGCTGAATAATGCAAAGAAAGGGAGTTTCCATAGTGGTATACTGATCACAGACATCAAAACTCCTTAATAAAGCTGAAGAGAGTGAAGAAAAAACCAAAATCTGGAGGCAGAAACAATCTTATCTGATCATCGCACCTGTAACATAGGGAAACAGGGATGCATCTCACCTACTGCACATGGGAGGTGCGATGCATCCAGATTGCCAAGAGGAGAAGGTGCAGTGGTCCAGGGATGAGATTTCAACTTGGTTTTTGGTCACAGTTTGCAGCTTAGTTTAGGGATTTAGGCCGAGCTAATGATAGTCAGTAAATGCAAATCATAGGGGCTGATCTCATGAGGTTACTTGAGCCACCACTAGGGCAATTAGGATGTTTACAAATCAATTGTTCAGTTTATAAACAAAACCCGGAGATGGACTGAAGCAACATTGATCTACTTCGCACTTGCATAGAAAATGTAGTATGAAGGCTAACTGGCTTAACTTCAGGCTCCATCTGTAGTTTTTAAAGCAAAAAAATATAGATAAGCAAACAAGCTATTTTCTCTATTAGTTCTAGTCTTCGCAGCCTCTCACCAGGGATCAACATGAGCTCTTACTATTTCTGGTTTTGTTAGATGTTTTGCACATGATGTTTAGCACAAAACATGTTACAAGTTTTTCCATCAGAAGAAGCTCAGAAAAATATTTCTAATGGTATATCACACTCCCATAACTGGTTCCTGGATTAGAAGAAACGAATGAGTGATTCTTGGTTATGCATGTTTTGAGGTCAGTTGCTGCACACAATGACAAGTTTAGTACAAAATCAGTTTCTGAAATAATGGTAAGGAATTTTTCAAAAGTGAAAGAGGATTTTTTCATCACATGTTAAATAAAAAAAACCTCATTCCGTTTATGCACCGGTGCTACTATGTGGGATATAAATAGTGATATTCGGAGCCTACATTAAAACAAAGCAAAAGTTTCATATTTTTTACTATTTTAATCATTTTAGTGTGGGGCCATTTTACAACAGATGGAAAGTAATTTTGAAAAACCCGAGGAGATTTTTGTTAAGAACGAGCCATATAACAAAAATATCTTTCATTTTGTTCACAGGTGTCATGGATTGGGATATGTGACTAGATCTTTACAACTCATTTCCACAGATTTAAATTTTTAATGATTTTCTGTTTTAGAGATGATTTTGTGGAACTGATTGCGAGCTACTGGAAACAAATTTCCAAAATTTGAGAGAGGTTTTTCTCCATCATGACCTTATCTACAAAAAAATCTTTCAGTTTTGTAACAGGTGCTATGGTTTAGGAGATACGAGTTCATCTTCAACACCTATTTTCAGAAATTCGGCCCAAGTTTTATGTAACTGATTCTATTTTGAAGAAAATGGTTGAGCTCAATTCCCTTAGTAAAAGGATGAGAAAATGTATATATTTTATGAATTTCATAGTGTAGGGGTTGGATTTTGGTAGCAAAGAAGCATTTGGACTGTGTAAAGTTTTATTGAATATCATAATAAAGCAGTTTTTGCCCTTTGGATCTGGGATTCATCACGGTGCTGATGTTCAATATGTTTTTCATGTAATTCATTTACACATTATGTTTTTCTGCCTTGTTACAGCATTATCTAAGTGATATGTTAGGAATTCATCCATAATGATGCTCCTTTCATGATGATTTTATTGTTAGTTGTAATGGTTGTCTTAGCAGAATTCATCCTTGGATAGATGCTCTGTTGAGCAACCTCATGATTCTCTTTCATCTAAAGTTGCTGTTGCAGATTCATCATTTTTCTGATGCCTGTAGGGCAGCAGGGTTTCTCTCCTATACTTTTCACATTTACAATCTTCACTTGGCTGAACATGGCACTTAATTTGCCCTAGGTTTTCCGGCAGAAATTGGCATCAATTCCATAGTCCAAATCATCCTTTCTCTTGTTGTTTTGACCCAAAACAAATCCAATCAAAATCCTTTACATCTATACCTAGCCTAAGATCAGTTGTTATATCAGTTGATCTCAAGCCCTAAGTGATCATAATTTGTTGAGATTGACCCGGAGAGAGCCCTCTCGTGATGTGGTAGGGCTAGCTACCTGGTTGAGCATGGTTTGATGTGGACCTAGAATCTTACCTTTTCAACCCGAGGTAAATCAAGGCTCTAACATAGTGGCGACTCCACTAGGGAAGAAAAGTTTATTTGTTTGTTAGTATTCTTCATTTTATAAGCTATAGACGAAGTCTAAAGATTAGCCAGGTAGCCTTTGATCAGTCAATCTCCGGTCTAGTCTATAAACGAAATATCTAACCTGCAAATTGCCCCAGTACATGTATCAAGTTAGATTTGATTGCTGATGGTGGGCAACAGTGAGACACATATGAAGGCTGAAACATTCACCTGGTGACTCCAACTCAATCCAGAGATTCCAATGTTCACTGATCCGTTCATGCACTAAAATAAAATAGTAGGATATGTGGCAGACCTTGTGTTTTGTGAAGCTTTAAAAGAAGTTAGAGATCAGTTAGTGGATATTGAAATTGATGAAGCATTTTTCATTGCCGTGCTTAAATGTTTGAGATCTCTGAAGTTTCCTCTTAAATCTAAATCTAGTTTCTTTGAGTTAGTTGTTGAAAAATTTGAGAAGGAGATTCAATATTTAAATGATCAGATCCAATCATATGAATTCTGAGATCCCAAAAAGTTCTTGGAAACTCTCCCTCCAAAACAAGAAACAATAGAGCTACCCGTGGATATTTGCATTGATAGTTTGCAGTTGGAGTTCAATATTGAGGAGTTGGGGTAGCAAAAAGATTCTGGTTTTCTTGATCCTATTGCAACATACATGGAATTTTTTTTCAGTTTGAATGATAGATCAGATTGCCTTTTACACAACCAAATTCATTATGTGCATGTATGGCTATCAACATTTACATTTGTGTCTTGGTTGAAGCACTTCCAAGCAGCATCCTTGTCACACTTACTTGATTGGTTAATCTGGCATTACAACGTTACTTGATCTATTGGTTTTGCAGCAAAGTGGGTTAGATTTGTACATAAATAAGCTACCTGAGGTAGAATTTCAATTTTCGGTATTTGTTTATGTACAAGTTGTAGTATGTATATGTTTTTGGATTGGTATGAGTTGTTTTGGGTTTGCAGTTGTTTGAACGTCCATGCCCAATGGAAGATGCATTGTTTTCTTTCCAGATATCTATAGTTCTTGGCATCTCCAAAGAGCTACCATCCCCATTGGAGCCGATGTTAGTTCCAGTCTTCGTAGCCTGTCACCAGGGATCAACAAGAGCTCTTACTATGTCTGGTTTTGTTAGATGTTTTGCACATGATTTTCAGCACAAAACATGTCACAAGTGTTTCCATTAGAAGAAGCTCGGAAAAATATTTCCAATGGTATATCACACTCTCGTAACTGGTTCCTGGATTAGAAGAAACGAATGAGTGATTCTTGGTTATGCATGTTTTGAGGTCAGTTGCTGCACACAATGACAAGTTTAGTACAAAATCAGTTTCTGAAATAATGGTAAGGAATTTTTCAAAAGTGAAAGAGGTTTTTGTTCATCACATAATAAACTACAAAAATTCCTTCATTTTATGCACAGGTGCTACTATGTGGGAGATAAACATTGATATTTGGAGCCTACATTAAAACAAAGCAAATTTTTCATATTGTTTTACTGTTTTAGTCATTTTAGTGCGGGGCCATTTTACAACAGATGGAAAGTAATTTTGAAAAACCCAAGGATATTTTGTTAAGCATGAGCCATGTAACAAAAACATCTTTCATTTTATTTACAGGTATCATGGATTGGGATATGTGACTAGATCTTTACAGCTCATTTTCATAGATTTAAATTTTTAATGATTTTCTATTTTAGAGATGATTTTGTGGAATGGATTACGCGCTACTGGAAATGAATTTCCCAAATTTGAGAGAGGTTTATCTCCATCGTGACTTATCTGAAAAAAATTCTTTCAGTTTTGTAACAGGTGCTATGGTTTAGGAGATACGAGTTCATCTTCAACACCTATTTTCATAAATTTGGTCCAAGTTTTATGTAACTGATTCTATTTTGAAGAAAATGGTTGAGCTCAATTCCCTTAGTACAAGGATGAGAAAATGTATATATTTTATGAGTTTCATAGTGTAGGGGTTGGATTTTGGTATCAAATAAGCATTTGGATTGTGTAAAGTTTTATTGAATATCATAATAAAGCAGTTTTTGCCCTTTGGATCTGGGATTCATCATAGTGCTGATGTTTAGTATGTTTTTCATGTAATTCATTTACACATTATGTTTTTTCTGCCTTGTTACAACATTATCTAAATGATATGTTAGGAATACATCCATAATGATGCTCCTTTCATGATGATTTTTTTTTTAGTTGGAATGGATGTCTTAGTAGAATTCATCGTTGGCTAGATCTCTGTTGAGAAACCTCATGATTCTCTTTCATCTAAAGTTGTTGTTGCAGATTCATCATTTGTCTGATGCTTGTAGGGCAGTGGGCCTTTTCTCCTATACTTCTCACATTTAAAATCTTCACTTGGCTGAACATGACACTTAATTTTCCCTAGGTTTGCCGGCAGAAATTGGCATCAATTCCATAGTCCAAATCATCCTTTCTCTTGTTGTTTTGACCCAAAACAAATCCAATCAAACTCCTTTACATCTATACCTAGCCTAAGATTAGTTGTTATATCAGTCAATCTCAAGCCCTAAGTGATCATAATTTGATGAGATTGACTTGGAGAGAGCCCTCTCCTGACCTGGTAGGGCTAGCTACCAGGCTGAGCGTGGTTTGATGTGGACCTAGAATCTTACCTTTTCAGCCTGAGGTAAATCTAGGCTCTAACACACTCCCTAGCGGAGTGGCCATTTTGTTATCAGGAAATCTAGTGTCCATTCAGAGTTGCTAGTCCCACTAAGATGGGTAGGTATCTGAGAAACAAACAAACTAAAGTTACTTTCATTTTCCTTTATGAGAAGTAGATGGGAGAGAAGCAAAGAGTACCAACCTCAGTCTTTCACTTGGCTCCTTGCTTGTTTCTTCTCCCCTTTGACAGATCTTTGCTGCTCCTTCCTTGCTTACCCTGTTTCAAAGAGCATTTGTAAAGTCAAAGCAGCATAATACCTTCAAAGTACAGAGATATACAATCATAAACAATATAGGACCAGATATATATTGACCACACAAATACATATATCATCAAACATACAAGAATGTGGAGGAAAACTTAAATAACTTTATTGTTAGAAAGAGTAGAAGAGAGGATTACAACCCATTGATCTGACCCAACGTCATCCTCCCAGCATGAAAGCCCTTCTTCACCTCATGAAAAGCTTAGATCACCCAACACTATGATATTCCACCAAGAAACCAACAACACCTCCTTACAAAATACAATATTCCAGCCTCTGGATCTCTAGGATGAGGAATCCATATATAGATGTTTGCAGGGGGTGAGTCAGCTTCTGGGATTTTGATTAGTGTCCTCTCTCTGATAGTTCTTGGTTCCACTTGGAGATTCATGATCTCTTACTCATCCCTGGGCAGATTCAGAGAGGCAAGTGTCACAGGAGAAGTTTCTGGAAGATTCCATGATCATCCACCTTGCAAACCGTCTCTACCATTTGTCTACTCTTGCCCATCGCACCCTACAGAAGGGATTTTTCGTATGCATTGCACATTTTGCATGTGGCAGGTGAGATGCATCACACCCTTGGCACTGAGCAGTCTGTATGGTCCAGTTTTGACCAGTTCTGAGCAGTTTTCCGTGGAGAACTTCTGGGAGATGATGTAATCAACTGACCTTGTTCCTTTAGGGTATGAAACAACACTTTTAGGGACTTATAAGCCCTTGGTTTATGAACATATATGATTGGGGTTGCAGTGCCCAAATATGTCTATAACACTACTCCATCTTTAGACTTAGAACCATCAAAAAATAATTTCCAAAACAAAGATTTATTTACAGGCCTATCTAAAAAATTAATGCATCTAGAAGTATCTATTTGATAAAAATTTTCTATCTAAGATAAAACTGAATTTTCTAAAAAAGGTGAAGTGTGAGCATTGAAATTCCCTAAGAACGAATCAACAGAATAGTTTCCAATTATATTATTGTTGTATGCTATAGGTTTGTTTTCTCCTTCTAACTCCATTACTATATACTTTTGGTGTCTTTCTCGCTCAACCTTTATCTGATTTGGTTTACCATTGTAAGGGAGCCCATATGAGACCAGTCAACCGCAAAGTAACCATGGAGCTTCTCTGACCAATCTCTGCTAAGAATTAATCCATAAAATTTAGGGATATCTGCAACGAGTATATCAATGACTTGACATACCTTTGGATTTGATGAAATCCTTATGGTCACTTGATTAAGCTCGCCAATAACCTCGACTTGAGACTGATCTAGCTGTACTATGCGCACTGCAGATTTTTGAGGTTGGACATTTAACTTTGCGCAAATTGTCTTAGGAAAAATATTAGATGAAGCACCAAAATCTGCCAGACAGTTATGCAAATTTTTATTAAAAACTTCAAAGGTAAGGAGAAATGGAGGAGTATGCGATTTTGACCTTCCTCCAATCAAATCAATGTCGTTTAGATCAACTTTATTTGACATAACAGTCGGAGGTCTTCCAATTTCATGAGTAGCTTGTGAGATGACAGCGGCAAGTAAAAGCGCAATAGGTACTGTATGCAACTTTTTCAAGAGCAGTTTCTGTTGATGCTTTAATTTGCTCAGCTCATGAAAGGTAATGCTAGCCCTAGTCTTCTTCATGTCTTCAACAATATTATGCTCCATTTTGTCGGAAATGATAAGCATTTTAGATGGAGTTGTTGAATAAGATTGGACTGGGTTTTTCTGAGTAGCCTTTGGTGAGGATTTCTTACCTGTTATTTTATCTTTAGGAGCCGGGCTTGGGTTTTTCTGTTTAGAACTGGATTGTGGAGGATCAAGTTGGTTTCTACTTCTGGTAGTAACTGGTAATGCATATTGATCTTCTTCATCTAGAAGAATGAAGTCCCACATTCCTTGTAGTTCTACAACTTCATCATCATCAGTATGTTCCTCATTCGAAACCTCCTCTTCTTCCCCTTCTGATTCTGCATTTGTTATAGTTTTTGGAGGTTTCGGATTGGTTGAAGGATTCCTCCTGAAGGGTTTAAAAGGTTTCTTGGAAGATGTTTCTACTACTTGTTTCTTAATATAAACCATTTCGTTGGACATGGTTTTTAAAACTTTCTGTAACCCTTCTAAGTCGAATGGGTCCTTTGATTGTTTTTTTCTTAGGGTCATCTCTAAAGGCAACCTTTTTTGACTTTCTTTCATCTACAACGTTTTCTTTTATATGGCTAGGATACATTTTTCCACAGCTATCACTTCTTTCATATCTTTAGCCAATGCTGGCTTGGCAGCCCTATCTACAAAGATGGCTGAATTTGAAGATAAAGTGGAAATGTACCATTCATTTTGGACTTTGTTGCTAGGCTTTGATGTTGCTGATATTTTGTTTAATAATTTGTTGAAGTGAGAATTGAAATCCTTGATTGGTTCTCTTGGTTTAGCTTTCAAATTGGAGAGGTCATTGATTAAAGTCGCTGTAGATTGGTCATATCCAAATTTAGTTAAAAAATAATCTTGAAATGTATCCCAGTTATTAATGGAGCCTCATGGTAATGAAAAATACCACGATCCCGCTGCTCCTTTTAAAGTATAAGGGAATAATCATACAACTGCGTCCTCCTCTATTACTCCATTTAGATTGATGTACAACATGAAATTATTTATATGCTCTTTAGCCAATAAGCCATTGTCAGGGTTGAAATTGGGGAGCCATTTTTCGGGATGAGCTAGTAATTGTGATAAGGGTGCGGGCATTCTCATAGCTCCTGGATTGGCGCACGACCTTGGTGGAGGATTTCTTGCCATCATTGGGGTATGAGTAGGAGGCGATGTTGCAGTAAATGAAGATGGTTGGGTAGAGGAGGATGTCGCTCCTGTACCAGTGTGAAACACGATCTGAAGTTTTGGGATGGATGAATGAACTTGCGATAATATGGATGTGATGGTAGATGAAGATGATGATAACACCTCACTCTAAGATTCTACTGGTGTTTTTATAGCTTTCTTACGACTCGGTAAAGTAAACTCAATAGGTGGGATTCCTAAATTTTCGCTTTGTGCTCTAGTCAGTTGTTGAGTCGAGGTTAGATGAGAAGTGACACTACCTTGGGAAAACTCAGATTCCACTTTAGATAAAGAAATTACCTGTCACTTATGAGTGAAAGTTTGTAACTCAGGGGGATCTAAAGAGGAATGATCTGGCTTTTCTGGGATTTCAGTAATGTGCTCTGTATTTTTCTTTTCAACTTTTGGTTTATTGATGGAGGATTTGGAATGCGAGCAAGAATTTGAAGGTGATGGTGAGGGAGTTTACTCTTAAAATGGCATGAAGATGTGGATTTGCTTGCCATTCATAGCCAAGCCCTCCTTCTATCACCAAATATGTTGAAGGCTCAAAAATCAGGTCTACAACAAGGGGGATAACCACCCGGTCTGGACCTTAAAGTAGCTCCTTTTTCATTTGGAATAGTGGCTCCAACTCAGGATGATGGGACCAGTTTCCCATTTGTTTATGATGGGTGCACTAACGGGATGATGTTTTTATTTTTTGGGTTTATGGGGTGAATGTTTATTCTAAATCTAATCTATCTTTTAACTAACATATGTAATCTATTCTAATGAAAGAAAACATCTAAATTTAAACTATCCCGAGAGTAACGTTTCACTTATGCGATATAAAATAATTTCTAACAAAAATTGATAATGAAAATCATTCAATCACTACGAGAAAGGAATCCATTAAAAATGATTGTTTCGTATAAAAAGTTAGCTGAAAAAATTATGAGAAACATATTGCATAAGAGTTATTCATATACTCAGTAGAAAAAGATTAGTTATCACCATACATAAATGAAATAATGACCACTGAACATTCAGACTTTCATATATCAATAACTGAAAATAATTTATCACTTGGCACATAAGTAAAAAGTATTAGGAGATAAAAATACCATTGGTAATAGGTTCTACTCCTGAACTTCAACGATATAGATTTATCTTCAAATAACTCAACATCCACTAAGAGTACAAAAATGCATTTTAGTAGCAGACATCAAACTCATAAAATAATAAATCTCGTTCCATTCATTTTATCAAAACCTCTTTAGTTGGGGGAAAACTGCACATTCTGAAGAATTGTTTTTGATAAAACTTTGGATCCCTCTCCAAATGCAATGAGAGGGGTTAAATACTACTCTATGAAATCTAAAAATAAATATTACAAAAATAGATGCAGAGGTTTAAATGACTTGCCTCATTTTAAGAAAAAATGAATTAAAAATAAAACTTAACTGTATCTATGATAACTCCTGCATCTACTCCTTTAAATTACAATATCCAACATCGGTTTCAAAAGCGGCAGTTGGCTGACTTCAGCTTTTAACTGTCCTGTAAATATGGAATTAGTAAGTGCTAGCACTATATTCTCAGCAAAGGTTATGAGCCATTTCAGGGTCATCCATTGGCTATGCGGCTTTACCAGGTACTGCCAGTATGTGTCCCACTTTAACCTGTTTACATGTTTAATCAATTATGCCTTTTCTTCTGCTGTTTGTTTCCACTTTGTCTGAAGCTGTTGTGCCTTTGGAAGGGAGCCTGGAGTAGTCTCTGGTATCAAATTGGCCTTATTCAGGTTTTTGTTTATGCACCCTATGACACTTCTTGTTGCTGTCGCTGCCTCTACCATCGCCTGTTCTACTTCTTTAAGCTGGGAACCCCATTTCACAAATAACATTTCTTTGTGTGATTTGTCAATTCTGGGAAATTCCTCTCTTTTCCCTTCCTATGATCTCTGCCAACTTAAGATGTCTGAAATATTCTTAAGAATTGAATCATAATCAAGTCGTAAATCTACGACTTGATTCGTAATATCATCACTTATTTCACAATGGGAATTCCATTGCGAGATCTTTTGACAGAGTACTTCTTCCTACTGCAAGAGTTGGGAATTAAGAGTGAGTGCTTTTTTGATGAACTCTCCAATCTTAGGATCATGCTTATGTAGTTCTATCATAATTTTTAACTGTTCTTCTTTATTGGCCAATTTTCTTTGATGATCCAATTGCATTTGCTGGAAGTCCTGCTAGAGTTTTGCTAATTGTACCTCTGCTTCTTGGCTGATGCTGAGATGTTGTATTTGTTGTTCTAAAACTAAAATCTTATCCTCTTTCTCTTTTAGTAGAATCTAAACTTCTGTCTCTTTATCAATTGTTTCCGAATCGTACACTCCTGCAATCTAAGAGAGCCTAGTTAGGTTTGTTGATGGGTCTGTAGTTGGATCCTTCTAAACAACATCCAAAGGTTCATCCTCTGAATCGAGCACGATATCTATTTTTCATTTCTTCCTTTGTCTCCTGACAACAGCCTTATGTTGAGGGCTATAAAATACGTCTAGAGGAGGAATATCCTCTATCTTTAGTACAATTTCAGATGACGGAGCAACATAAATATGCTCTGTTTCTTGAGTATTGATAGTCCCTTATACAACCATTTCTAAGGCTGTCTCTCTTGGGTTTGTCAGTGGCTATGTGCTCTATTCCTCAGTGTTGATTAACTTATTAAAATTCTCCCATTCACCTTCTAGGTCCACCACAACTGGCTTTGTAAGGGGAGTGGGAATTACAATTTGTTTCGAGGACAAAACCTGCTAGACAGGCTTCTCTGTAGATTGAGTTGTATCTCTAATTGACCCATCACTTTTGTTGTGTTCACTCTTGGACTGATCATCGGACTTCTCATATGATTCCTTTTCAGAAATTGATTTAGAATTCTCTTCTTTTGAACTACCACTTATGCTAATACTAGGAGTAGGCTCCCTTATTGGATCAATGAGCAACTGGTCCAATGGGACCTTTGTTAACCTCTTCTCTATAATTGTCAAACTTTTGGAGTTTTTCTTGGTCAAACTATATTCATGCCATATGTAGAACCTCTCTGAAGGTGTTCTTCTGTAGAAATACATCGTCAAAGGGATCTTCTTCATTGGTAAACACTTTTATTTTAATCACTGTAGTAAAATTGCTTACAGCACCAAAGGGATCATACTGCCTTCCCGGGATCTTTGGTAGTTGTAAAAACATCATATTATCAACCTTTTTAAAAGCATGACCTAAGCCAAATAGTGAAAAATCTCCTCATACTATGGGAAATTGAGGCCAAATGGCCTTCTTAGAATCTTTCAGTACTTTGCTCATTCCCCCAACACCATAGGTCCGGTAAGCTATTTCCCTGGCCATTAGTTTGTCAGGGACATGAAATGGAAGGATGTGGGGTGAAGCAATGCTTCCAAACACCTTGCTGTATGTGAAAAACTCCTCCCTAAACCACGTTCCCACAGGGAGAATGTCAACTTCAGCTTCCGCGGAAAATCTTGGGGCATATTTGTTGTAGAGCATTCTATGGATAGGGAGCATAACTCCATGACAAATATTATAAAAATGTGGGATGAAATTGGATTCCCACAACAATTTGTGGTAAACCTGAATGGGAAGAGGATTCTGCACTGTCCACTTCCATCCCATGGTAGGAAAATCGGAGACAAAACAAATGGCGTCCATGACGTAGGCACTTAAAAAGAATGGAGGGTAAACCCTCTGAGCAAAACTTCTTTTCGTTCGATATCCTAAAGTAGCAGAGGCTAAATTATCTGATAAAATTTGGGCCCAAGCCATTATGGTGGCATTGGTGGCCGTATCCAATAGAGATAACCACTCTGATGAAAACTTATTGATGTCTGGTCTCCCAAACAATCTACACAACATTGCAGCGACAAAACAATAAGGAGAACAAGGAGAGTAAGTGGCGTACATACCATTTTTATCCTTCTTCAATCTTTCCTCATTGTTTGACTAGTGCTTTGTGCCATCTACCAAGTCTTCATTTTCTTTGACAAACTTTTCTACAAATTGCTTGTTGTAGGTAGCCTGGGGTTCTGGCAAGTGATACATGTGTCTCAAATTGCTTGAGATAAATGCCCCCATGACTTGTAGACTAGCCGTCTTGAACTCTCTATCAAATATATCTGCACGATCTATGACCCATTTAACCATATCAGTGTAGGGGAGTATCTTCAGCCTCGCAATAATACAATGTAGAAATGAGCATGCAAGCTCAGTTAGGGACGCTTCGGAAGAGCCGCATCCATCTGCTGTAACTGTAACCCCCATAATCCTAGGGTTTTCCTCTTCTAACAATTGGTACATGGATTTCCAGGTTGATATCCCTACGTCCCTAGTACAAGTGGTGTCTGTGAATAATGGATTCATTTCTATTTTCTCAGATGTGGGTGCCTTGCCTTTCTTCCCCATTTCATCGTGTATTACGTTCTGCGTACTACTCCTAAAAATTGCAAACAGAGAGCAAGGACAGGATTAAGATGCTAGTGAATACAGGAAATATCAATAGAAAAAATAAGGTGACAGGAAAGCTTTAATTCTTTAAATCATATCAAAGATATCACCTTGCGTGAGATGGTCCTTTTACCCTGATCCAAATCATTTTTAATAAATAAGCACTAGTGGATCATTAAGCTAAAATTTAATGCTCATAACTTTGCATTGAATGACGGAAAGTACTTTCATAGAACTCTGAGCCCTTATATATGTGATAAAGCGATTTTGTGATTTGATTCGTAGTATCGTAGATCATAATATCTCAAAACCTATTATCATTAAGAACCATTGTTTCGTCAGGAGGCTACGATATGCGATTTGCGAGAGGCTATCGAATTTCGCAGTATTTGGGTGTGCTACATTTAGTGGCACTGCGGACTTTGGAATTTGCGATGCGATTTGTGAGAGGCTATAAGACTTTGTCATCTTTCATTCTTGCGGATCACATTTTTGAGGAGTTAATTTCATAAGAGATGCCCGCTCTGACCTCTTGTGATGCGATAATATCATTTAAAAGTGGGTTTTTCTAAAGCTTTTCTTAATATTCAAGACTTTCCGCTTACAAAGATTTTTTTCGGTCTTGTGGTCATATAGTGCTTGGAGTATGGAAAAGGTCAATTTACATGTTTTAGCAAGTTTCGCTTTGATATCTTGTTTTATTCTAAACAAAAAGGCAATATTAAATGCTAAGTTTTGATTTTTTGGAAGGGTCCCCATTTTTGTTAACACTAATAAAAAGGGGGGTTGTTATGGTCACAACAGAACATTATTAAACTTTCTTGTATTTTGGTCTCTCTCTCTCTTCCTCTCTCTCTCCTCTCTCTCTTCTCTCTCTCTCTCTCTCTCTCTCTTCTATAATTATAATTTATATATACTTATAATTATTATAATGGCCTAAGTTTGTGACCCATTCTCAGTTAATGGCCTAAGTTTGTGACCCATTCTCAGTAACGACGATGGGATATTCAATTTTTTTGTTGCAGGGAAAATATTAATTGAGGGACAACCATTGAAGGCTGGTAGTTGTGGTTTAATAACACTGATGTTTCAAAATTTATGGGCTGGAACAGAGTTACACATGCCCATATTGCTTGGTAAAGGAGACAATACAGGAAAAGGGACAAAAGCTGCGTGAGTAGGAGAAAAGGGAAAAGAAATTAAGAAAATGGTAAATGAATTCAACAAGAAGAGGAGAACAACATTCACGCACGGAAGAGAACACATCCCAATGGATAAAAAAGCAAATGTACCAACTTGAGAAAATGGCAAAGGGAAAATGCACAACATTCTTCAACATTCAAAATTTTGGCACTGCAAAGAGGAAAAAAATACCACAATATGATTTGGCTGAGAGACGAAGAGAACGGCATGACTGGAAGATGGAAAAAAAAATCTTGTGAACTAGCTTGGTAGAGAACAATGCCTTCTCTCGAGCAGTAGAGCGCATAGTGAAAAATAGGAATTAAGAGAAGATAGTTGGATTGAGAGCAATTTTTCTGACCTATACAATATCACAAAGGGGATTCTGGCACATCTAAGCTCTTAGAGAGGATGCAGATATCTTGATTGAGTAGTAGGAGCACAAGAGGGATTCCTCCAGGTAGGGATAAACTCTAGTCACCTTGAGGCTCAAGGGTGGAGAGGGGCTTCTCTAGATTCCCTTTACCACTTGGGGTGGAGAATTAGTCCCTAGATTCATCGTGAAGGAAAATTTTTGAATATATTGTGCTTGTTGTCTTTGTTCCAGAAGAGGATTCTAGATTCCCATTACTAGGTGGAATCCTTATGAAATATATATGTTTTAGGGTGGAGGAAACAACCCTCTCGATTCCATGTGTAGGTGGTTGACTACTAGTTGCTTGGTGGGCAGAGGTAGGGGAACCTATGGAGCCCCTGTTCCAACCAAGAGATGGTATTTCATCCCTAGAGTATCCCATCCCAGTCCTTGGAATCTAGCTCGAGCATGACAATTACAAGTGGATTGGATGCATTTGTCTACAGTTGGGTGGAGATTTATAGTTCCCAACTTAGTTTCCCATCTTTAGTTTGAATCCATGAGAATTATTTTCCTATGTAATAGCCATAATGAAGTTATATTTATGCTATTGAACTTTTTTTGTATTGTATGTAAGGAGTGATGTAGCTTCTCGTGGCTAAAGAAATGAACTCCAGTTATTGATGCTCCGTTACTGTGATTTCTACATATACTCCCTCTGCACAGAAAATATGCATACATCTATAAACATCTACGTGAATGCAGTCCATATTGGTGGTCACAAATTAACTTTATTCTCATTAAAATCACTGTTCACAAAGGAAGTTTAAGCATAAGTGTTATATTAATCTTGGCTACAGGAATAATGGTTATTCGTTCTAAATTAAGGATATGTTAGTCTGAGGGTTGATTACTTGTTTGGATGCAGAGCCTATGTGTTGATGTCCTTTATACAAGAATCACACACACACTCATGTGAGTGTCATGCGCACTGGTCGACATGTTGGTACACTATTGGCACATCAAAATGATGACCCTTGACACACATAAAATAATATTAACCCTATTTCTATGGATCTTGAATATGTATTGAACTCTTAATGATATGAAGATCCAAAAGGTCAGGAATGGAGTTTTGCATTATTTTCCTAAAAATAATATTATAGTGATACAACTAGCCTACAAAGGTGTATGAACCTCTCTGACTCGGTTATAATAATGCCTTAATGTTTTAATTATAGCCATGGAAATGCATAATAAGGACAAATGTAACCTATGGAAAAACTACATGTAAATTTGTGCAATAATTTGCATAGTTGAATTAGCGTAGCATGGTTCAAATATAGGCTTAATGGCCTTTACATAACTTGTTAAGGATGGGTGCGCAATAACATTGTGATGTTAAAGATGATGAAATCATTTTGAAACAACCCTATGACATTGAACTATTCTCTAGTCTTATGTCGAGGAGTTCTCAACCATGCACAAACATCACCCTTGTTAATTTAAAACACAATTATGTATATGTACATCTAGCATATCGATGAGTGAGAGTGGTTACAGTCTTTGACTTCTATACAACAAAATCACATGTATGTGGGGTAAATGGTTTAATCATGTGAACCTATACATATATATTCATTCGTATATAATTATCAATGCACTAACTTGTGTGTGTGTGGTATATCTATCTTATATTATATAATATAATATATATATATATATATAATATATATATAGTATATATATATATATATAGAATATATATCTTCCTCCATATTTAATCAACCCATAATGTATATATGAATATATGACCACTGCCAATTCACTGCTAACATTATGGGCTTGAACTTCATGTTTAAGTCATTGTGGAATATGTATATGGGAATTGTTCATTTAAGCATAAACATAGATATATAAAGCTTGGGTTCGTCACATACATCATAGACATTGGGGGTCAAATGATTTTGTCGTGCCATTTGGGTAGTGGATCTTGGTGGCTAGGCCCATATGAATGCATCACATAACTATGAGAAACATTGATGAATAGGCCCTAAGAGCCATGGTGCGATACCATAAAACCTCACCCCATTAACTGGGAGCAGGTTCTATCTCACGAATGGTTGGGGGTCGAATAAGTGGGTACATGGCCATCAGGATGCGGGAATGTCGCCGAAAAATCAATGGATGATAGGACCATGGGGTCACTCCCCCTGTGATGTCAATAGGGGAGGGGGTATGCCTTGCTGCAATATCGACTATCAAATGAATCAAGGACGTTGAATGGTTAGGATCAGAACTAGTGGGTGTGGGGGGGGCAGTTTCCCTGGTGACGTTGGGGAAGGGAGGTGAGACCCCTACCTATCATCGATCTTTCTAATGCATAGGTAACATCATATGGGAGGTGTGTTAGGCATGGGTCCATGCAATTTACATGCAGTTCATGACATGTGATTAATTCGACCCATGCCAAAACTACAAAAATTGATAATCATGTAATCATTGAGGATAATGTGTGTGTGTATGTGTGTGTGTGGTAAAAAAAAACATGCTACATGAGTATTCATATATGACATATGTATAGGCATATATCATGGCTATTATATATGTATATGTGTTGGGTTAACTCGTATCACGACATTAATATAATGTGGAGAGGGTTTTGTGGCGACATATGGTTGTAATATATACAAACATATATCTATATCTATATATAATTATATATATATATATTATATATAAAATATTAATTATATATATATATCTCATATATGGCAATGACAATGTTGAAGGTCAAATAATTGGCTAGTATATTGTGAGACAACATATAGTTACAAATATACATTAAATATATATATGGGAACCATGCAACAAAATGTAATGACGAGGGATGGTCACATAGGGTAGAGAACATGGTATGCCACATGGGCACCACATGGAGACCATAGGGGCCACGCGGTAGAAAAGAGGATAATGACATTTTAAAATTAATGAACCTTGAAGAGTTTAATTTTTAATACAAGAGTCCAAATTGGACAAAAATTTATATCTCCAGAAACGTCTCATCGAGATGATAACAACAATAAAACCTACATTGTGTTTTAAGACTAAAAAAGGTGACCACATTTTTTTTAATCCCATTTCTCTAAAGGAAAAGGGGAGGTTGGGTTAGTAAGTGAAAACTTCATTGAGGTTAAGGTGGGGTGTTTACAGGCGGTATCAGAGCATCTAGTTTCAACACTAGACTAGATGAGCTCTATCATGGACAAGTAATAGCAGGGTCCCATAAGGGGGTCTTGTAATGATTTTAAAAAAATAATTAAACTAATGTTTAGGTGTTAAAATTTTGTTTGTTATTAACTAATTGGATCCATGGATGATGTATATTACCATGTGAATTAATGATGCAACATGGTATTAACAACTGACATGATTTTATTATCATTATGTGAATTAACAACTTGTGTTGACTAACATATTTCTTGTTGAGTATGCATGTAGATGTGATATTACGTGTGGTTTGATGCTGCTTAGCATTGATGCACTAACATGGCTTGTTTTGTTATAACTAGTTACCATAATAGCTCCACGAAAGAAAGTTCATGGTTATGATTATGTTTATTTATTTATTTATGTCATGATGTATCTAATAGTTGGGTATGGTTGACAACACATCACAAATAGCAAGAGGACAACAAAAAGTGAGGAATGAGTGACAAGATGGTTCAATATAGTTTTGGTAGGTCACAACATGGCCATGAAGAAACTTTAGTGCAGAGCTGTTAGGTTTCTACAATACAAGTGTAGCCCCTTATTGTTATTGTTGTTCCCATGTAGTCCCCATATTGTTATTAGTGTGCCCCATAGAAGCCCACTATTGTTATTGTTCTGCACTTACATTATTATTGTTATGTAGGCTTTGATTATATTGTGAACCCTTAGACTCCTATATATAAAAAGGATTCCTTTTCATTAGTATCATCCAAGAATTGTTCATTTGTGTAATGTAAAGGAGGTTTCCCCCTCGAAGAGGATACTTTCTAAGTCATTGATCTATCTATTTGTGAGTTGGTTGTATAACATTTGGGATGAGAGCTTTGGATTCTAGTGTTTCGCTGCTTCAAACAGGTCATCATGGTGAATTCGAAATCTTGGTGAAAGTCATGTATTAATTTTAGATATTTTCTCACTATATTTACAGAGATATGATTAGAGGAAGCTAGGGTTTTTGCAGGTTCCAGAATTCCATCTCAAATAGGTGATCTTGAGAAAATCGTCATAAATTTCTCTCTGAGCATCGGATTTGAATTTCTTAAAAAGTGACAAAAATATGACGAAATTTGGTTTTTCTGGTGTCATTTTCAGTGTCAAAGGTTGAAAACATGACACATGGAACTTCATACAAGTTCTCTCTACTAAACCAGACTATAATCAGGTCATCGTGGGAGAATGGGCATAACTTTTCTTGAAGAATCCAATCTTGATTTGACTTGGTGTGTTGGAAATACAACTCAAAGATATACTACAAGGAGGAATTTTAGATCTTGGATATTTGCAATTACAAAGATACAACAACTACAATATCTAGCTCCAAAAAGGCAAGAAAAATGTCTGTATTGTTTAAATTTTCAAAAACTTTTGTTTGAAAAGCCAGTTTGAAGTGATTTAAAGGGCATAATGAAGCATATATATCATTGTTTGATTTCAAAATGCATCGAAATAAAAAACTGGACACACCTACTGAGAAACCATGAAGCTCTTATATGACACATGAAGAAGAGGAAGAAATGCAACATGATATATCAAAATTGTGAGATCAAGTGCAACAATTTTCACTCTCACAAGGTGTAACCAAAATGCATTGGAAGATAAGATGGATGGTTTGAAATCCGACATGGAATAAATTATAAATTTCAATATGGAAGGTTTGAGGTATGGTTTAAAAACATATTTGAAAAGGGACTTGGAAGGTTTGAAGGAAGGTTTGACAAAATTGCTACAAGAAATGCTTCCTAGTAGTGACAAGGTACTCCACGAAAATCATGATGAGGATAAAAGGAATACAAATTATGATTTTAGAGATTCACATAGCGGGTTGATGACTAACCACATTCCAAATATCAATATGAGGAATTTTGATGGCAAAGTTCTGGTGATATGGATACAACAGATGGAGTAATTCTTTGATCTACATGATGTGTCAAACACACAAAAGGTACACATTATATCTTTATATTTAGAACAAAATCATTTTGTATAGTATCGATGACTTTTTTCTCGTAAGCCACTTTTCACTTGGTCAATTCTTATGGAGGAAATGGTAGCACATTATGAAGATACAAAGAGCAACACCTTCTTTAGCCAATTGATAAATCTCAAACAAAAGGGTTTAATGGTGGAGCACATTGAGGACTTCTAAAAATTGAATATAAGGGTAAATGATATTCCAGAGAAGCATATGATTGATGTATTCATAGGGAAATTAAAGGATAGCATCCAAAATGAGGCTTTCCTTTGGGAACCTAATTCATTGGAGAAGGAATTTAGGGTCGCAAGAAAAGTTGAAATAAAAATTATGGCAACAAGGAAGTCTATCACTCACAACTACAAAGATGTAAGTGTTGATCCTAGCCTTCGACAAAATACAAGGTTGACACCAAAAAAATTGGAATTAAAAGGGATTTCTTACAGATATGATAGAAAATACCCTAAATGTCATAAGTGTGCTGAGAAGAAATTATTTAATATAGATTGTGAAGAGGAGGAAGAAAAGGAACAAGAAACATCAAAAGAAGAGGATATACACCAATAACTAACCCAAGAGAAAGAAGAAATGAATCTAACCATATCTTGTAATGCATTGACAGGAATTAACAGTCCTCAAACTCTCAATATAGAAGGACAAATCAAGAAGAAAAAGGCAATAGTGCTGATTAATTCGGGTAGTACCCATAATTTTATTCATTGTAAGAGAACCAAGGAATTGAATTGCTTCATATATCCAGCACCAAAAGTGTCAATTGATGGTTGCAAATGAAGGAACTATAAATTAATATGTAAAGTGTAATAATATCAAGTTAACCATGGGGGAATATGTAATGCTTTCCATTCCAATGGGTGGTGCTGATGTTGTACTAGGAGTCCAATGGTTGCAATCATAATAGCTTTTACTTTTCAAGAGTTTTTCTTGAATTTTTTTGGGAAGGAAATGAAGTTGAATTAAGGGGTATTGCAATGAAACTAGGAAACATAATCAACACTAATGGCATGACAAGGCTTCTAAAGAAAGAATAATGGGTGTAATTACACAATTATGCTCACTAGATGTTCAAATATTGAAATCATCTATTTCTCCAGATCTCCAAAAAGTCTTGGAAAATAATTCCAAGTTATTTGAGACTCCCAAAGGCCTCCCACATATTCTTTATCATGAGCATGCTATTCATTTGATTCCAAGAATTGTTCCTCCAAACATCAGGCCTTACAGATATCCCTATGCCCAACATAATGAAATTGAACGTATGGGTGCTTAGATGCTAGAGGCTAGTATAATTCAACCTAGTCAAATTTATTTCTTTGCTCCAGTAGTATTGGTGCACAAGAAGGATGGATCGTGGTGCATGTGTCCAGATTATAGGGAGATCAACAAGCTTTCTATTAAAGATAAATTTCCCATTCCCATCATTGATGAATTGTTGGATGAATTACATGGAGAAATTTACTTAACCAAGTTGGATCTTTGTTCGGGATATCATAAAATTAGAATGAATATTGAAGGCATTATGAAAACAACATTTAGAACTCATGAGGGTCATTATGAATTTTTGGTCATTCCTTTTGGACTTACCATTGCACCTTCCACATTCGAAAGTTTGATGAATTCCTTTTTCAAACCATTCCTTAGAAAATTTGCATTAGTATTTTTTAATGATATACTAATCTACAACAAGTCTTGGAAGGATCTTATTCAAAATGTTGACATGGTGCTCAAACTATTGGAGGAGAAACAATTATATGAAAAAACCTCCAAATGTTTCTTTGGAGTATAGGAGGTTGAATATCTGGGTCATATTGTATCACATGAGGGTGTTAAGGTAGACCATAACAAAATTAAAACCATTAAGGAAAGGAAAATCCCCACAACCATTAATTGTCTTCGAGGATTTCTTGGGTTGACAGGGTATTATCGTAAGTTTGTTAATAATTATGGGAGAATATTAGCACCTCTAACTACATTACTGAATAAATATGCATTTTCTTGGACTTCAGAAGCAATTAAGGCCTTTGAACATCTTAAAGAGGCAATGTACCAAGCACTAGTCTTAGCTACACTAGACTTCACAAAAACCTTTATTGTGGAATGTGATGCCTCAGGAAATGGAATTGGTGTTGTTTTAATGCAATAAGGAAGGCCCATTTCTTTTGAAAGCCATCCAATCAAAGGAAAGTATTTACAAAAACATATTTATGAGAAGGAAGTGTTGGAAATACTACGTGCACTGAAGTAATAGAGACCTTACCTAATGGGAAGATACTTCATGGTAAAAACAGATCATGATAGTCTTAAATACTTTTTGGAGCAAATATTATCTTTAGAAGAGTAGAAACAATGGGTTACAAAGATGTTGGGTTATGAATAATCATCTACAAAAAAGGGAAGAAAAATGTTTTTGTAGATGCACTCTCAAGAAAGGATGAGGATGTGGAAGAATTTCTTTGAGCAATTTCTATTATCTAACCAGATTGGATAACCGAAGCAAGGGATGAATAGAAGAATGATGAAGAAGTGTGGGCACTCATTCAAAAGTTGCAGCAATATCCTAGTACAAATGATACATTTAGAGGGAAGAATGATTCATTATCCCTTATATCTATGAGGTTCATTTATGTGAGGTTTCCCCCTCGAAAAGGATGATTTTGAATTCATTGTTCTATCTATCTGTGAGCTAGTTGCATAACAAGAACAGGGGAGGGGATAACTCTCTTGATTTGATGGATACCTTTAGGAGCCTACAAGTTGATATTAGGAGTTTTAATCTAGATAATGAAAGGTTGTTATGGGCTCATGAAAGGCAATTTGAGGAGAATGCAATTATACTTCAAATTCTTTTTGACTTGCAAAGATAGAAGCAATACAAGTTAGGGGCTAGTCATAGAGATAGGAAAATCCCTTTCAGATCATAAGAGAGAACCAATGGGGTAGATGGTAGCAGGTATAGGAAGAGGCATAGAAAAGAAAGTGAGGACACGGTGAGAGGAAACACACCCTTGAGTGCCCTAGAGGGAATAACTAGGACTTAGGGGCATCACTCTAGTATACCTTCTAGTTATACTACCACGAGGCATCATCAAAGGAAGAGATAAAAAGATAATATTCCCAAGGAGCTTAACAAGGCAAAACCACCCACATTTTATGGGGAAATGAAGAAATTTGAAGACGCAGAAGCTTGGTTGCTTGGTATGAAAAAGTTCTTTAGGATCCATGATTATTCTAAGAACATGAAGGTAAAGGTAACTGCCTACAATATGAAAGGAAAAGCAAACATATGATGGGAATATCTAAATAATTTCAATGGTATAATTGAAGAGAGTTGGGGGTCTCTTTAAATACAAATATTTGTCAAATAACTATTATCACAACAAGTAAAAAGGGTTTTATGAGCTCAAGCTAGGAAAATGACAAATGAAGAATACACCATTTTGGAATTACTGAGATATGTGCCATATTTGAAGCATGAGAAGGAAAAAGTACAAAGATTCATTAATAGGTTACTTTTATCATCCAGAGACAGAATTGGGATGCGTGAGCCTCAAAATCGAAATGATTCCAATAAGAAATTGAAGCATTGTTATGAGAAAGTGGAATAAAGGAAAGAATTCAAAGACAAATGGCAAGCAAAGAGAAGTGGGAAGAATAAAAAGAAGTGGCCCAAGAATATTATAGACAAGAAAGGAAACATAACCACAACCAATGCAAGCCGAGTTCAAAAAAAATTTGGTTCAACGAATAAGGGTTGTGCATCAACCTACAGGAGAGCAGCACAAGTTTGAGGCCAAAGAGCCATTATGTTGTTTGACACATGGAAGAGACCACCAGAAAAGAGATTTCCCACAATATAAAAATGAAATTCCAAATATTTACAACACACGGGAGGCTCACACTATGGGAGACATAGCACAAAGTATGCCCAGGATTTATTCAGTAGTGGATAATCGTTAGGAAGACCAGCAAGCATCCATAATCGAGATCGAAGGTAAGCCGTGTAATAAAATTATTTCTATTTTGATTGATCCTAGTTCTAATTACAATTAGGCCAGTCCATATCTTGTAGAAAAATATCAGTTGGCAAAGGAAGTGCATGAAGAACCATGGTTGGTTCAGTTAGAAATATGGACCAAGAGAAGAGTAAACCACTGGGTGAAATTGTGTGTGTTTTATCTTCAAGGCATGCCAACGATAGTACACCTAAATGTGTTGCCATTGGGAGCATACATCATGTTGTTGGATATGGATTAGGTATATAAGCACACCAAAGTTGATTGATATGAAAATGAAATTGAGTGCTTAGATCAAATTGGAGAGAGAAGGATATTGCAGGGTAAGCGAAAGCCTATTATAGTAAGGAAAATTACAACCACACAAGCCAAACAAAAATACCAGAAGGGTTTCGATTTTTTTTGTTGTGAAAATTACTAGTGTTGATAAAGACAATAAAAAAGCTGAAGAAGAAGAGAGTGAGATACTAAAGAAATATCTCATGTTGTAGCAGGTTAGGGGTGTTCCTGGATTACCTCCTCATAGAGAGGTATATTTTTTGATTAGTTGATCCCTAGAGCAACATCGATGTCCAAGAAACCATCCAGGATGAGTAATCTTGAATTGGTCGAACTAAAATTACAACTGAAAGAAATGATTGATAAAGTATATATAAGGCAAAGTGTGTCCCCATGGGTAGCACCAGTCTTTTTCATGAAGCAGAAGGATGGTACACTTAGATTATGCATTGACTATATGCAATTAAGTAAAGTAACCATAAAGAACGGGTATCCATTGCCATGGATCGATAATCTATTAGAAGTGCTGAGGGGAGAAGAAGCATTTTACAAGATTGACTTGAGTTAAAGGTATTAACAAGTGTGCATCAAGGAAGGAGATATCCATAATACTGCATTTTAGACAAGTTTGTAGTGGTACCTTTTGGGATTACTAATATCCTTTGCACTTTCATGTGTCTAATGAAAAGTGTGTTAGGTACTTATTTGGAGAAAATTTTCATTGTATTTTTTAATGACATCTTGGTATATTCAAAGATTAAGGAAGAGCATGAAGAGAACTTAGTTGTAGTGCTATAGTTACTAAGGGGAACACAAATTTTATGCAAAGCCTAGAAAGTGTGATTTCTTATAATCATAGATACATTATTTGGGACACATCGTCTCTAAGGAAGGGATATCACTTAAACTAGAAAAGGTGAATGCCATAATGGAGTGGCTAGGACAGAAGAATGTGAATGAGATCATATCATTCATGGGGTTGGTAGGTTACTATAGGAGGTTCATCAAAATATTCTCCAAGATAAGCCACCCTATCACCTCCTTGTAGAGGAAGGGAAATAAATTTGAGTAGACAACTGATTGTACAACAAGATTTGAGCAGTTAAAGCAATTTATCACTAATTGACCAATGTTGAGGATTGTAGACCCAAACAAATATTTTGTAGCTTGTACATATGCCTGCAAAGAAGGAATTAATAGAGTCCTAATGGAGGAAGTGTAGGTAGTTTTCTATGAGTGGCATAAATTGAATAAGTATGAGGAAAAATATGTAACTCATGATTTGGAGTTGGCCACCATTATTCATGCATTAAATATGTGTATGAATTACCTCGGTAGAATATTCACACTCATGACAGATCATAGTGGACTAAAATACATGTTTGGTAAACCTAAGTTGAATGCAAGACAAGCTAGATGGCTAGTTGTACTTAGAAAGTTTGACTTTGAAATAAAGTACATTGAGGGAAAATAAAATAGGGTTGTCGATGCACTCAATAGGAGGATTCATTTGAATCAAAATGTAACAATAATATCTTATGGAGTAGATCTTGTAGAGTGGTTCAAGCATGTAGGGAAAGATGATGTGAATTATTAGTAGATAAAAGAAAAGCTGTAACAAGGTAGCGAGAATGGAGAGGATGAGGAATATCATCTCTCAGGTGATGGTTTGGTCAGATTCAAGAATCAAATATATGTACCAAACAATGTTGATTTGAAAAGTATCATAATGAGAGAATTTCATGACAAACTATATTTCAGTCACCTGGGATAGTAAAAGACCCTTATGGCCATTAATAAGTTCTATTATTGCCCTAATATGAAAAACGAAGTAATTTATTATGTTGTGAGATGCTTGGAGTGTCAACATGTGAAATCTAAATGTAAACATCCAACATGTTTATTGCATCCTATTCTTATTTTGGAATGGAAGTGTGAGGTGATCTCCATTGATTTCATTACATGTTTTCCAAGAAACTCGAGGAAGCATGATGCCATTATGGTGGTTATTGACAAGTTGAGAAGGGTAGCTCATTTTGTAGTAGTCAAATCCACCTATTAAGCTAGTTAAGTGGCACGAGGTTACATGGAGTTCCCAAGAAAATCATTTCAGATAGATATGCCAAATTCATTTCCAAGTTCTGGAAGGAATTGTTTGTAGGATTGGGGACAAATTTTGTCTTTAGTATAACTTATCATCTGCATATGGATGAAAAAACATATATGATGAATTAAATCCTAAAATACATGTTGAGGATGTATGTAATGCACTATCAAAATAAGATGGAAGGGTATCATCCAATTGCAAAGTTTCATATAATAATGGGTACCAAGAGTCATTGAAGATGAGCCCAATTGAGGAATTATATAGAAGGATATGTAATAATCCTATCAGTTGGATATATCTAGTGAATAGGGTTCTCATTGGACTTGATATGTTAAATGAAATGGAGAAGAAAATGTAAGTCATTAAGAAAAATTTAAAGGTGGCACAAAACAAGCATAAAAGCTATGCTGTTTGATATAGAGTGCATACGGAGTTCCAAGTTGGGGAGTATGTTCACTTAAGAGTTAGACCCAAGAAAATTTCCTTGATGATTGGGTCATGTGCCAAGTTGGCACCACATTTTTGTGGGACATTTAAGCTACTTGAAAGAATTGGGCCGGTGGCCAATACGTTGGCCTTACCTCCATCCATCAAAATCCATGATTTTTTCCATGTTTCTTTGCTTCATATATGTTCATAAATGTTTAGGGATATAATTTTTTGAGGTTGAGCCCATTGACAATATTTCTGAGGAAAGTTCCATCAAGCTCTGCTAAGATGTATGCCCCCTTGAGAGGCAGTACTTGATAATATATGGGCCTTTCTATAATTTCTGGAACTTCCTCGGTCCTAAATCTTCTTTGGAAATACCATAGTGAAGGACTAACTCCCCTTTGATGAATGATCGAGGGGTGATAGTGTAGTCAAAAGAGTCCTTGGTCCATTTTTTGTGTCCTTCATTGTGCTGAAGGGATTCTTGCCGACTTTAGTTGATGTTTTCTAGTTTCACCAACCTTTGCTCTGAAGATATGGTGTCGAGGATAATTCTATGGGTGAGTGTAGGGTCATAATATCGCACTCAATGGGGTGAATAACTTCAACCTCGTAGACTAAATCGAAGGTTGTGAATCTCATGGATGCTTTGACCACTATGTGGTATGCCCATAAGGATGAAAACAACATGTGGTGCCAATTAGTTTTATGGTTATTCACCATATGCTATAAGATCATTTTGAGAACTTTGTTGATAGCCTCTACCTAGCTAGTGGATTGATGGTAGTATGTGAAGCAAACTCGTGTGAGAAACCAAGGTGTTGGGATAGCTCCTAAAATATCTCATTCTCAAAGTGTTTGTCATGATTTGAGACCAACTCCTTGAGAACATCGAACTGCGTAATGATGTGGCTAAATAAAAACTATGTAGTAGTTTCAATGGTGTTATTATATGTGGGCATGACCTCTGCCCATTTGCTGAAGTAGTCAACAATGACCACAATGTACTTATGGTTGCTTGAAGATGGAGTGTTCTAGGTCGTAAAGTTTATTCCCCATTTAAAAAAGGGGCCTGCAATGATGACTGGCTGTAGGGGAGTTGGTGGAGCTCAAGCCTTATGAGTGTATTTTTGGATGCACTCACATCATTTAACTTGTTGAATGCAATCATGGAATAGGGTGGGCCAAAAATAATTGACACAGATCATTTTCTAAGCAGTGGCCATCCTTGATAAGTGGTCATCATAGGCACAATTGTGGAAATCATTTAGTACCTTCTTAGCTTGTTCAATGGAAAGGCATCGAAAAAGGATGGTGTCAATGTCTTGCGATAAATGACATCTCCCATAAGGAGGTAGTGGGGGGCCTGGTGGCAAATGTGCCTTCGATCATTGCAAGTAATATGAGGTTTTAACTTTTGAGTCCATAGAAAGAAGAGGATGTCGATGTACCAAGGGTCACATGTTGATACAAATAACATGTTTTCATCGGGTTAGGCATTATTAGCAGGGACCCTTGGGTCTCTGAGGGGAGATCAATGATGAACTCGGAAACAATAAGCACCTCCTTTCTTTTAGGGAAGCAAATTGTAGGTCAAATTCTTGCAAAATAAATACCCATTGGGTGTATTTGTGGTTCATCATACGACGCGTGAGAATGTACCACATGGGATTGATATTTTGTCTACACGACAATGTAATACCGAAGTTTTGTACCAAGTGTATTAGGGCTAAGGTGGTTTTTTCGTCTAATTCATACTTCAAGGCAGGCCCAAAGAGGTTATTTCTAATGTAATAGATTATGTTCTCTCTACTATCAAGTACTTCTTGAACTAATACCCTAGCAATGGTAAGGTCAAATGCTGATAGGTAAAGAGTGTATTCCTTATTGTGGTCAAGAGGGCTAATCAATGGAGCTTGGGATAATGCATATTTTAGGGCTTTGAATTATTTTTATGCTTGTTCATCCTAGCGGAAGGGAATATCTTGACGAAGGAGGTGTAAGGGACCTTCTTGCATGGCCTAGACTTAGAGAGGGTCGACTCTAATACCGTGTTGGGAAATGGTGAATCTTAGTAGTCTTCCCGTGTTGATGTAGAAGACATGCTTGAGATGATTCAAGCACAGGTTCTATTGTCAACATATATGAAAGGCTAGGCAGAGGTCCTCCAAATGATCGACATGCTTTTTGGATCGTACAATAAGGTTTTCCAAATAGGCAAGGATGAGGTGAGCCAGATTGTGGAGTATGTAATTCATGGTCTGCTGGCCTAGCATTTTTAAGACCAAAGGGCATGACTTGGTATGCAAATGTGCCCCATGGGGTTGTGAAGGTTGTCTTATACTGATCTGTATGGTGAATCTGAATCTGGTTATACCCAAAGAACCCATCCATGAAGGATAGGGCCTCATGACCGACACAAGTGTAAATGACTTGGTCAATGAATGGTGCAGGATAATTTTTGTTGGGACAAGCTTTGTCCAGACCTCAAAAATCAATACAAACGCGAATGGTGCCATGGTTTTTCATGATGGGTACAGGGTTAGAAACCCAAGATGTGTAAGTGATAGGATAGATGAAACTAAACTCATGTAGTTTATAAATGTTATGCAACCATCTCATAAGAAAGATAGATCAACTACCTAAAAATTATCCTCTTCGAGGGGGAAACCTCCTCTACATTACATAAATGAAAAATTCTTGGATGATACGAATCACAAGACCTCCTTTCCATGGAAAATTTTAGGGGCAAATGTTCCCCCTTTGGAAATTAAGGGGTTTTAAATTTTTAGTGGGCGAATATTTTGTATCATAGTACATTTTCACAAATCACCTCAAATAGCCACCTTATTTTAAGGGAGAGGGTAAAAAAGATAAATTTAGCCCTTGAATTTAGGAATTACAACCTTCCACCCTTATTTTCAAGAATAGGTTTTATTTAAGTGAATCCTATGGCCAAATACCATATTTATAAAAGAAGTATGGTAAATTAATAAAAATATAAATAAATGAGAGGTATGGTAAATAAATAAAACATTTTTTCAAGAATAGGTTTTATTTAAGTGAATCCTATGGCTAAATACCATATTTATAAAAGAAGTATGGTAAATTAATAAAAATATAAATAAATGAGAGGTATGGTAAATAAATAAAACATTTTTTATATTTACTCCAT
>APFE031563305.1:35295-118675 GCA_000404065.3 Pinus taeda
TTAATGTATGTTAAACATTTTAACTTGGTTAAAATAAAAAATAAAATAAAAATCAATTATTAATTTTATTAATTTTATTAATTTTTATAAATTACTAATAGTAATTTTTAAGCTCTAGGTTTATGATAAGCCATGGTATTGACCCATAGTAATACCATGGTATTCATGTGAACATAGACTATTTAAAGGGGAAATTCTATCATCTTAGATCCATCTTAATTCTGGGTCTACCAAGTGCTCAGAAGGATAAATAGATTTCATCCCCGTAAGGGTGGTAGATGTGGAGTTAAGATGGATATGGGTTGGTTTTTATGATAATGAAGATATTAAATGGACTTACGAAATTATATTGTAAAAACATCTTAAGGTGATTGGTTAAAGCATAAACATTGGACAAGTATAATTGTATACTTCTGTTTTAAACTGAAAAAAATCCAAGATAAAAGGAATGGATTGATTGTACTAATCATCCTTCTATAACTTTCCAACATAAGCTGGAGTAAACAGATTGTAATTTGGGTAATTTTTCTAACTGTAAACAGGAACATACTTTTGTATTGGTAGGGTGGTTACGAGGTCCCTAGAAGTGATGAATTTGAATTTTCCTTGGTTTTTACCTACACCCACTAGGTTTGGGTAAACATACTTGTGTATTGGCAGGGTGGTTACGAGGTCCCTAGAAGTGATGAATTTGAATTTTTCTTGGTTTTTACCTACACCCACTAGGTTATCGATATGTAATTTCGTTAATTTTGATTTAAAAAGATATTTTAAAGAAATGCAATGATTTCATTTGTGTATTCAATAAACACAATATTCTAATGGTATTCTGCATTTGTGGTTTACCTATACAATTCCATGGAGAAGTATTAGTGGTGTGACGTCAACTGTCCTCAAGCAGAGGCTTTAGTTTTACTCTTTTCTGGAAGAAAATACTTTCTTCCAACATTTTTGAGTTCCATGAAAAATTTGAAAGCCGTAATAGTATTCAATTATGGGTTCAAGAGAGACATAATATTCAATTATGGGTTAAAGAGATCCACACTGAATGATCTATCAGCCTTATCTTCACTTAGTTTAAGACTATTCACTTGGAGAAGCTGCATGTGCCCCCACTTCAAGAGCATAGTAAAGTCATGTAGAAATTAGAGAAGCTATCTTTAAGATTTTAGTGAAGATTGGAAAAATGTCTGGGTTCAATAACACCCAGTCAAGCATTAAGCTTCCAATAATGCTAGATTTTAACCTAGAGCACTTTTATGATTTGGAGGAGATGCCCCCTCATATTTGTGACACATCTTCAGTTGTGAATTGGACTATTACTGACTGTCATTTCCTTCCAATAATGCTATATTTTAACCTAGAGCACTTTTGTGATTTGGAGGAGATGTCCCCTCGTATTTGTGACACATCTTCAGTTGTGAATTGGATTATTACTGACTGTCATTTCCTTCGAAAGTTACCTGATGACTTGGGGAACCTCAGCTCTTTAAGAATGTTAAGGAAGGAAAGAAAGTACATTATTCTAAGTTCTCTTATGCTTTTCAAGTTTTTCTTGGATATGTACAACGTTTCAGGTAGGAAAGTACATTCTATTAATGAAAATTTGTCTTGATAGAAAGGCCCAATTTCAAATTCTAATGCTTTCAAAAAACATTGTATAACTGTAATGTTTCTAAGAGGAAAGCATATTTTTTAAATTTAAGTATCATGATCCCATATTCCAACTTATTTTTCAGTAACCCATTAGGCTTTGTAGCTTTGAATAAATCCATGTCTTTTGATAAGATCCTCTTCCAAATTAGAACGCAGTTTCCTTTTTGCAATAACCACATACAATGTCTTGATTTTGTTATTGATAAAGTAGAGGTTTTGAAACAAGCCTGTGCCATACAAGGACTTGATTCATTGATTATGTATCAATTATGGCTCTTGATGTAACAATGTCTTGATTTTGTTGCTTGAAAATAGAGGTTATGCTTTACTATTTCACAGAATTTCTTACATCTTTCCATCAGTATTGATTTGTAATCTCCTGAGGGATGACAGTAATGAAAAAGGTAATATTGCATGGTTTGAAGTTCCCCTCTTACTAAATATTTAAATATATCACCACAATTTAACTGTTAGTTAAAGGAATTGTATTTGATTTGTAAACAATTCATTGCTTGATTTATAGATTTTGATTTTTTCCCTTTTTTATTTTTTCTCAGATTTGGTATGAGATATCTTCCAAGATTTGGGTTCCCTAGTTTTCCCACCATAGTACGAGGTTTAGATGCTATCATTAAATATTCTTGGAACATTACAAATTTTCCAGTAAGTTGCTTTGAAACATTGTTGTTGCTTTTCCATGGTGTTAATGCAAATAAGCACTGCCACTAGTGCCATTATTTAGATTAAGTGCCGAAATCTAGGTGGTCTTGTAATGATGGAGTGATTGTTTTCTAGCTACTAAGGCCATATGCATTTTTATCTCTTATGTTGTCCTGAGATATTCAAATTAAGAATAAGAATTGAGGTCTCGTTTCCATTGTAGATTGCAGTCATTTTCTTGAACATAATATATAGTAGATTATCTTTTACTAATCAATTGTGGATGTGATCCCTCGCAGGAAAGGAAATTCAAAGTAACTTTGATTTCACGTTGATTTGTCAAAACATCCACATAGGAAAGGAGATTCAAAGTGACACCGATTTCACACTGATTTGTCAAAATGGAGGCAAGAGAAAAGGAAACTTTGTATTCAACAATGCTCTTAATTTCATATGTATATGCACAAACATATTAGTAGAAAATATTGAAGGGTTGCCTAAGTAATATTTTCCATTCCATTACATTCTTTACAACTTGTAAATAAATAACTCGGAACAATTCATTACACTACTTGTTATTCTTTATTAATCAGTGGTTAAGATTTTGATATTGAACTGGCTAAGATTTTTCTTCCTTCCATGAAATTGTGTGTTCTATAATGCTTCTTTTCCATTCACTATGTATAGCATATAAAGTGTGTCTAATGGAGTAGGAAGATTGGAAAGTCTTGTGATCTTTGAATTATGTTACAAGGCAGAAACCCAACGGGGCAGGGTAGGTGCATCCCCACAAAGGGGTCACAAATACCAAAGTTGGTATTGGCTAGTGCCTTGAGCTAGAAAATTTCCTTTACCCTTGTATTAACAGTGAATCTGGAGTGGATTCTAATATTATATTTATAAGATTTATATCAGTTAAGATTGATAAATAAAATTCATGAGACATGAGCTAGGATGTCCTTGCAAGGTGGTTGATGATTATTGGAAGCTATTGTGGCCATTATGTCAGGCTAGGTGGTCGCACTCCCTTTATCGTGAGCACGATTGTGATCAAGATGGAAGACTTCATAGTCTAGATTGATTGTTTAGCAGTGATAGTTAGTGGGCTCATTCACAAAAGCTTCTATTTCACTAATCCTTTTTATAGAGTTGTCAGATTCAATTTCCAAAGGTTTTAATTACACTATAGAGTTAGTTCTTAGAGAGTACTGATTCACAATGTTAAGTATAGCAGCTATGAAACTTGAATGAAGACAAGCATAGTACAGGTATCAAACTCTGTTATAAGCTTACCTGCATATTATAAGGGACTTGGTTGGCTTTTTTATAATTTTATAAACAAGTTCCATGTCGTGGAAATGTGAAAAAAAAATAGTGCTATTGCCACCATGTGGCTCTTGTCATATATGGTTTTATACTTTTTCAAAAAATTCTCTAAGAGTTCACAATTCTAAGATTCACTAGGACTTTACAAAGTTTTATTTATTAGTGAAAGACTCGCTAAGATCTTACAAGATTTTATAATTGAGTAAAATATTCGTCATGCCTGGTGAGAGATTTGCCAAAAAATTATATATACATATTATATTATTGATAAAATCGCCTTCCATTTTTCCTATATACCATGGAGATTCTCCCATTTATTATACATATAAATTTAGGGGGCGTTCTTAAAATTTTCCTTGGTGAGATCATGTCAGCTTGAGGATGGAGGTGGTTTAACCTCTGGATTCCTTGTTTCTTATGTCTTGGTTTATCCCACGAGATCCCACATTCATACTTGGAATATTGGCATAAATAAATATCTGGTTCAGCCCAATCTATGGTCAGGTGGTACATGGAAGTCCCTGACTTGGTTGGTTTTGCATAATTTAGTAAAATTTATTTTCCTATTATTATCTACGAGCACTTGTACTTGTTATTATGTTGATTGGATTGTTGATTTTTCATGGTTAATATTATGGTTATACGATGGTTATAAGCATGGTTCTATGATGTGCTCTAGCTATGGCTCTTGTTCATGATTTGATAAGTATTGAATGGTTGATGAATACATGGGATGACAAGTGTTGTTGCTGCTACTTGAGAGGGAATTAGACCTTCTTGGTGATCCCCAGATGAAGTTCAGAGATTTATGATTTATGATCAAATATGCATTAAATACCTCTAGCTTACACGTTTACCATATGTTTGAAAAAATGTCTATCATGTCCTAAGCAGTCTAGGTCAAGTTCTTGTTTCAAGTTTGAATGTTTGGCATTGTTATCACTTTAATTATGATTCTATAAAGTTGCAGGCAGTTCTAGGCAATGGTATGGAGGCTAGCCTGACAAAGTGGCTAAAATATCATAATCGCAGGCACAAAACTGGAGGATTTAGGTCATAATCACATGGAAGTAGGCTTGTGTTTATGGTTGGGGCCTCATAGCCACACTCTTTCTTTGTTGTGCATGCAGTTGGGGGTTAGGCTTTTGAAAAGGCAGTTTCTGCTCAAATTTTGGTCATTAAAGGTTGTGGACTGATTTCTGGGTGATCTACTGTTCCTGAGGGGTATCAATAAGTTTTTGGATTGTAGGCCCCACTTACATAACTTGAACTTGGAGGTCTGGTCACGTCATAGTAGCACTCAACATCACATTTACCCTGAGAGTTTTTAAAAGCAGGTAAATGTTAGGAGGGGTGGTTACAGGGTGGTATTATAGTGGGTTTTGTTCTCTTTGGGTGATATTTGATACCATAGGGTGGTATTGGAAATTCTAGGTTCAAACACTTGGACTGGATGGGCTAGATGTGATTTTTATGCATGCATGTCAGTCGTATGCATGCATTGCAGTGGCTATGGTAATTATGTATATAGTCAATATTATAATTGATTTACCGTGCATGATGTCGATAGGTTGATATGTTGGTGTCATTATATATCTATATATATATATATATATATATATATATATATATATATATATATATATATATAGATATATATATATATCGTGCTAATCTGGATTGATTTGTGCAAATGAGATAACCTCCCTTGAACTTCATTAAGGTATGTTTGATTTTTCTATTTGGTTTATCTAACATGGTATGTTTGAAGGAAGAAGAAGATCAAAGATGACAAGAAAAATGTTGGATTACAGTTCACGTGACTCTCCTTATAGGTCAATTAAGTAGTAAGGAGATGAGTACTCTCCTGATATAGTAGATACACTAAGAATCTTGAAGGAATAGATCAGAAGTTTCAAGGCAGATAATGATAAGATAATTGAATCACGGGAAAGGCTTTCCAGAGCTCAGGAAAAGAAACCCGAGGTTAATGCAGTGATTCTTTAGAGCATATTAGATTTGTTGAGACAGGGACAACCATGTATCTGTTAATATAAGAGGAAAGGACTAATGGGGCATATTGTAGCAGGTCTTGATCAGGATATAGGTTGGACAGAGATGACATAGTCAAAGGTGGTATATGGTTGGATACACTTGACATGAGAGGTAGTGCTTATCAGTTCTATTTTAGTTCTGGTTCAGAGAGACATCATTGTCATCACCATCATCATCCTTATAGGAGGAGTGAGAAGCAATATTTGCCATATGAGTTCAAGAAATCCAAGCCTCCTACATTTGATGGAGAGATTAAGAAACCATAAGAGGCAGAAGCATGGCTACTTGGGATGAATAAGTTCTTCGAATTGTTTGATTATATAGAGAATATGAAAGCCATAATATCTATTTTTAGCATCAAGGGAAAAGCAGATATATGGTGGGAAGACGTGAAGTGTGTAAGAGGCATCAAGATAAAGGATTTGAGTTGGCATGAGTTTAAAAGACTCTTCAGGAAGAAGTAATTTTTCGAGAGAGACTATGATGTAAAGGCTAAGGAATTCTATGAGCTAAAGGTGGGATCTATGATAGATGAAGAATACATAACTAAGTTTCTGGAGCTGTTAAGGTATGTGCCTTACCTCAAGGATGAGAAGACGAAGCTTCAAAGGTTCATCAATGGATTGTCATTAGCATTCAAGGATTAGGTTGAGTATGATGAGCCTCAGTCATTGGAGGAAGTCATCAACAAATTAAATCATTGTTATGAGAAGTCAAAGCTTAGGTATAGTCTGAGCTTAAGCGTGATTGGAAAGGGAATGAGAAGGCTAAAGGAAAATGGTCTCAGAAGTGAGGAAGACCTCAGGATGTAGACGAGAAATAAAATTGGGCTCCTTACAAGAATTTCAGTGAAACTAAGAAGGGACATGGATCTCAGCTTGAAGAGTATCAGAATAAAGCTAGTGGCAAAGAACCGTTGTAGTGTTGGATTTGTGGGAAAGATCATCGCAATAAGGATTGTTCGTTGTACCAGGGTGGAAGACCTCAGATCTACAGTGCTGAGGAGGTGCATATAGTTGGGGATGTTGGTCATAAGATTCCTCATACATATGCAACACTTGATAATAGGAAGATGGATCATCAAGCATCCGTTATTAAGATGGGAGGGAAGCTTTGTGATCGAGTTGTTTCCATCTTAATTGATCCTAGATATAATTATAGTTATGTTAGCCCTAACCTGATGGATAAGTGTGGCTTGAATAAATAAGTGCATACATATTCTTGGTTGGTGTAGTTGGCTACAAGGACCAAGAAAAGAGTTCATCATTGGGTGAGAGATTGTGCATTTGAGCTGAATAGTATACCTACATCAACACATCTAAATGTGCTTCCATTGGGCTCATATAGCATGCTTTGGGGTATGGATTAGTTTTTTACTCACAGGGACAAGGTAGATTGCTATGAGAAGGCTATTGAGTGTTTGGATGATGATGGAGAGAAGAGAATATTGCAAGGAAAGAAGAAGCCTACATTGGTGAGAATGGTTACAACTATGCAGGCTAAGCATAATTGCAGAAAAAGGTGTATATTATTTTCAGTGCATGTTTCTAGTGACAAAAGGAAGGATGTGGAGGATGAGGAAGTCCTGAAGAGATATCCATTTTTACAACAATTTCAGGATGTATTTCTTGCATATATTTCAAATTTACTACCTCATAGGGAAGTGGATTTCTCTATTGAGTTGGTACCAAAAGCAACACCAACATCAAAGGAACCTTACAAAGTGAGCACTCTGGAGTTGGTAGAATTGAAGTTGCGGCTTAAGGAAATTCTTGATAAAGGATACATAAGGCCAAGTGTTTCACCTTGGGGTGCACCAATGTTGTTTGTGAAGAAGAAGGATGATACTCTCAGGTTGTGCATTGACTACAGGAAGTTGAACAAGATCAATATTGAGAACAGGTCCTTTTCCTCGGATTGATGATTTTTTTATTAGTTGAAGGGAGCAACAACATTCTCAAAGATTGACTTGAGATCAGGATATCATTAGGTGTGCATCAAAGAAGAAGATATCTACAAGAATACATTCCGCACTAAGTATGTGGATTATGAGTTTGTGGTAGTTCTTTTTGGTCTTATTAATGCTCCATCCACTTTCATGTGTTTGATGAACAATGTGTTGCACCCTTATCTATAAAAGTTTGTCATAGTATTCATTGATGATATATTGATATATTCTAAGAATGACGAAGAACATGCAGAGCACCTAGTAACAATATTGAGATTGCTGAGAGAGAATTATTTGTATGCCAAGCTCAACAAGTGTAGTTTCTTTCAGACTAAAGTTCATTACTTTGGACATGTTGTTTCCAAGGAAGGGATAACCATGGACCTATAAAATATTAAAGCTATCATGGAGTGGCCAGCTCCTAGGAATGTCAATGAGGTCAGATCATTCATGGGACTAACAGATTATTATAGGAGGTTCATCGGGAACTTCTCATGGATTTCCTATTCTATTACATCTTTGCAGAGGAAAGGCAAAAAGTTTGAATGGACTGAGGAGTGTGCATCTAGTTTTGAACAGTTGAAGCATTTGCTTACAAATGCTCATGTATTGAAGATTGCAAATCCTAATAAGGAGTTCGTGGTATGTACAAATGCTTGCGAGAAAGGACTTGGTGGAGTCCTAATGCAAGAAGAACAGGTGGTATGCTAAGTCAAGGAATTTGAATGAGCATGAGCATAACTATGTGACTCATGATCCTGATTTGGTAGCTATTATTCATGCCTTGAAGATGTGGAGGAATTATCTTCTTGGAAGGAGGTTTATTCGGATGAGAAATCATAGTAGACTAAGGTACTTGTTTGACCAACCCAATCTGAATTTGCAAGCTAGATGGTTGGCTACCCTTAGCAAGTTTGACTTCAAGATCAAATACATCAAGGGAAAGGAGAACAAGGTTGCAAATGCTCTTAGTAGGAGAGTGCAGATGAAACACATTTCAGTTGTGAGCTCTTATGGGATAGATTTACAAGAGAAAATCTTGCAAGTAGGGAAACATGATGACATGTATCAACAACTGAAGCACAGGATGCAACAACAAGGTGAAGGTGATATGGATGAGGAGTATCACCTCACGGTGGATGGCTTATTCATATTCAGGAACATGATTTATGTATTAGATAGCAGTGAGCTCAAGAAGCTTATCTTGAGGGAGTTTCATGTTTAGCCGTATTCAAGTCACCCGAGATATCATAAGACATTGACAACAGTTAAGAAGTTACATCATTAGTTGAACTTGAAGAAAGAGGTGGATCAGTTTGTTGCAATATGTTTGTACTATCAACAGGTGAAATCAGAATGTAAGCATCCAACTAGTTTATTAAAGCCGCTTCTAATTCCATAATGGAAATAGGAGGTCATTTCCATGGACTTCATTACAGGTTTTTCTAGGACATCCAGACAACATGATTCCATTAGGGTTGTGGTTAGCAGGTTAAGTAAGGTAGCTCACTTCATTGTAGCTAAGTCTACTAATTAATATGGTGAGGTATCTTATATTTTCATCAAGGAGATAGTGAGGTTGCATGGTGTTCCCAAGAAGATCATATTAGACAAAGATGCCAAGGTCACTTCCATTTTTGGAATGAGTTGTTTGCAGGCTTGGGGATAGAGTTGCATTTCATTACAACTTATCATTCGCAGAAAAATAGACATACAGAGAGGGTTAACAGGATTCTTGAGGATATGTTAAGGATGTTTTCCATGCGTCAATAGTGGAAGTGGGAGGCATCTTCCACTGGTGGAGTTTGTTTATAATAATCCATATCAATAATCCTTCAGGATGAGTCCATTTGAGGTTCTTTTCGAGTGAATTTGTAATACTCCTATTAGCTGGAGTGATCCAATGAACATGGTGTTGATTGTACCAGAGATGTTGAAAGATATGGAACAAGAGATGCAAGTTATCAGAAGGAATTTATAGGCAACACAGGACAAGCATAAGAGTTATGCATATCAACACATGGTATTTAATGAGTTTCAGGTTGGGGAGGATGTGTACTTGCACATCAAGCCTAAGAGGATCTCCTTGAGGATTGGATCATGTTCCAAGTTGGCACCTCGGTATTGTGGACCTTTTGAGATCCTTGAGATGATTGGACCAGTGGCCTACAGACTTGCACTATCGTCAACAATGAAAGTCCATGATGTTTTCCATGTTTCATTACCTAAGAGATATGTGCATGATGATGATCATGTGGTTCCCTGGTCTATATTTATGGTGGAACTAGAGAGAAAATTCCATCCAGGCCCTTAGTGCATATTCCAGGGGAAACAAATCATGCGCCACAATCGAGCAATAGAGCAAGTTAAAGTGTAGTAGAAGCAATTTAAACCTGGAAAAGCTACACGAGAGATGGATAATAAGATGCAGGCTCTGTACCCTTCATTATTTGTTGGTTCAAGAAAATGAGTTTGTGGTATATGTGTGTGTGTATTATTGTAAATACCACAATGAGCTGTGTTATAAAGATCCAATAAGCAATATGTTTGTTTTGATTTCAGCATGATGTCATTGTAAATACTATATTGAGATATGTTATAAATCTCCATAGGAATTATGTTTTTTTCAGCAGTTTGTTGGTCAAAGGTGTCATTAAACACAGAGGGGGAGGGATTTGTAGCAACCTTGGGTTAAAGCTTCATGTAATAAAAGATAATAAAGGAAACATAAGACCAAGGTCATGGGATATGTATTCCAAGATGAATATTGGGAAAGCACTATAGTGGGCATCACTTTTGGTTTATTATGGCTATGGAAATTGGCAAAGGAAAATAGGATATAATTGGCATTTACTTATGAAAATAAAGGAAAATGGGAGAAAAGGGAGGTGAAGAGACACAAATTTGCATGCAAGGGAAATTAGAGGAAAATGAAGAAAAAGGAGACATCAATGATAAAAAGGCATAAAAAATTAGTTCACAACTTTTGGTCATTACAAATTTTGTTTGTTCAGTTTGCCTTTCTCCTTTCACTCTCTCTCATACATTATTGCATGCTTAGAGTTTTCTTGGAGAATTTTGGTATTCTCTTATATTTGGAGAAAGGAAAGCAAAGGAGGGAAAAGGAAAGTGAAGGAAATCAGTAAGAAGGTTGGATCAATAGCTTCAGATGGAGAATTTTGTAGGTAACAGGTTTCATGAGGGATTTCCTAGCTGAGGTGTGAATGCATGGTATATGAATTTATTTTTTTGCTATAATTGGCATGAGTTTTGCCTAGTTTTACAGTGGTTTCAAACTTTCCTTTCCATTTCCTGGGTAGCCATGGTGTGATGGGGTTCACTCTTGGTTGAGCTTTGGATTGCTGGAAGTTTTTGGAATCAGGTGAGGTGGTCTCAAGAAAATTCCCAAGGGTTGGGGGTGGATATGTTTTTCTCTAGGAAAATTTTATGCAACCATCTCACTAATAGATAAACAACGACTTAAAAAGTATTCTCTTCGAGGGGGAAACCTCCTTTACATTACATAAATGAACAAGTCTTGGATGCTGCAAATGACAAGACCTCCTTTGTATATATAGGGGTCTAAGGGGTTACAATATAATCAGAGCCTACATAACAATAATAATGTAAGGGCACAACAATAACAATAGTGGGCTTCTATGGGGTACAACAATAACAATAGGGGGGCTACATAGGCACAACAATAACAATAAGGGGGATGCACTAGTGTTATAGGGACCTAAAATGCCCCTCTCTTTCACAAAAGTGTTGTCCTCAACACTAGAGTAGTTTTGGATGCTTATGTGTAAAATTCTCATCCTCCCATGTGGAATCTTCAATAGGTAAGTTCTTCTACGTAATGAGATACTCTGGAATTGATCGATACTGTAGTTATCAGGTTCTTGTTTCTATGACTGTTTCAGGCTCAAATATGATTTTTCCTTCTTCGTCAAGTTTTGGAAACACTGTTTCAACTAGAATCTTCTCATCTACAACCTTCTTTAAGCATGAAACATGAAAAACTAGGTGTACTCGGGAAGATGCAGGAATCTCCAAATTTTATGCCATAGTACCTAGTCAACTACATCAAACCTTTCGTTCACTACGATGCTGGTCTTCCTGTTGTTTCATTCGATTATGTACCAAAGTGAGGTTATCCTTTAAGAGTTGGAGAACTTGTTGTTGATGCTCGATGTGATCTTCCATTGCTTGAAACTTAGAATTTTATCTTAAAGATGATGTGATGGACGGTGGATGATAACCATAAATTTCCATAAATGGGGTCATTTTTGTTGCAATATGGAAGGAAGTGTTATACAACCATTAAACTAGAGGTAACCACTTGACCCACTGTCTTTGTTTGTCAGATACAAAGCAACAAAGATATCCTTCCAAAGATTTGTTCACTATCTCAGTTTTCCCATTAGATTGAGGATGATAAGATGAGCTATGAGCTAATTGAGTACCAAGACAAGAAAATAATTCCGTCCAAAAATTTCTAGTGAAAATGGGATCTTTGTCACTGACTATAACCTTTGGATTTCCATGAAGCTTTTTAATTGTTTCCATAAATGCAATAACAATTGTGTTGGCTTTAAAAGGATGAGATAACGCACAAAAGTGTGCATACTTGGTAAGTCTATCAACTACCACTGGGATGACACTCTTTCCTTCATAATTGGGTAAACCTGTGATAAAATCCATTGATACCACTTCCCAACGTTGACTTGGAATGACTAAATATTGTAGAAGACTCAAGGTCTTAGCTGTCTCAAATTTATTTTGTTGGAAAACCAAACATTCTACCACAAATTTCTGAATATCAGTTTTAAGGCCATCCCCCCAAAAAAAATCTTCTTGACCCTATGGTAAGTTTTTAAAAATCCTGAGTGCCCTCCTAAGGGAGAGGTGTGCAATTCCAAAAGAATCTTTTGTTTGAGTTGGAAATTATTACAAGGAGATAAGCGATCTTTGTACCATAATGAATAATTTTTCCAGCTAAATGTATTAGATGTACTTGGATCTTGCTGCAACTTTTGAATGAGTAACCACACCTCTTCATCATTCTTCCATACATCCCTTGCTTCGGTTATCCACTCAGGTTGGATAATAGAAATGGAACAAAGCAATGATTCCACATCCTCATCTTTTCCTAAGAGTGCATTTGGAACAACATTTTGCTTCCCTTTTTTGTAGATGATTTCAAAGTCATAACCCAACATCTTTGTCACCCATTTTTGCTTATCTTCTAAAGATAATCTTTGTTCCAAAAGGTATTTAAGACTATCATGATCTATGTTTACCCTAAAGTGCCTTCCCATTAAGTAAGGTCGCCATTGATTTAATGCATGTAGTATTGCCAACATTTCCTTCTCATAAATAGGTTTGTGTAAATACTTTCCTTTTATTAGGCGACTTTCAAAAGAAATGGGTCTTCCTTCTTGCATTAAAACAACACCAATTCCATTTCCTGAAGCATCACATTCCACAATAAATGCTTTTATGAAGTATGGTGTACCTAAGACCGGTGCTCGACACATTGTCTCTTTAGGATATTCAAAGGCCTTCATTGCTTTTAGAGTCCAAGAAAATGAATCTTTCTTTAGTAGATGTTAGAGGTGCCACTATTCCCCCCAATTCTTAACAAACTTGCGATAATACCCTATCAACCTGAGAAATCCTCGAAGATGCTTTATGGTTGTGGGAATTTTCCATTCCTTAAGGGTTGCAATTTTGTTAGGGTATACCTTAACACCCTCATGAGATACAATATCTCCAAAATATTTCACCTCCTGTACTCCAAAGAAACATTTAGAGGTTTTTTCATATAATTGTTTCTCCGCCAATAGTTTGAGCACCCTGTCAACATGTTGAACGCAATCCTTCCAAGACTTGTTGTAGATTAGTATATCATCAAAAAATACTAACACAAATCTTCTAAGGAAGAGTCTAAAAATGGAATTCATCAAACCTTAAAATGTCTAAGGTGCATTATTAAGGCCAAAATGCATGAACAAAAGTTCATAATGAACCTCATGAGCTCTGAATGTTGTTTTCATAATGTTTTCAATCTTCATTCTAATTTGATGATATCTTGAATGAAGATCTAGCTTGGTGAAGTAAATTTCTCCATGCAATTCATCAAACAATTCATCAATGACAGGAATGTGAAATTTATATTTAATAGTGAGCTTGTTGATCTCCCTATAATATCAACACATACGCCATGATCCATCCTTCTTGTGCACCAATACTACTAGAAAAGAGAAGTAACTTTGACTAGGTTGAATTACACCAGCCTCTAGCATTTATGCGATCATACATTCAATTTCACTCTTTTGGGCATAAGGATATATGTAAGGTCTAATGTTTGGAGGAACACTTCTTGGAATTAAGTGAATAGGTGGGAGGCCTTTGGGAGTCTCAAACACCTTGGAAATATTGTCCAAGACTTTTTGGAGATCTAGAGAAATAGATGATTTTGATGTTTGAACCCCTAATGAGCATAATTGTGCAATTACGCCCCATTTTTCTTTCTTCAGAAGCTTTGTCATGCCATTAGAGCTGATTATATTTCCTGGTTTCCCTATGATACCCCTTAATTCAACTTCCTTTTCTTCCCAAAAAAAAGTCAAGAAAAGTTCTTGAAAATTGAAAGCTATTGTTGCCAAAGATTGTAACCATTGGACTCCTAGTACAACATCAACACCACCCATTGGAATGGAAAGCATTGGAATATTCAAGACATATTCCCCCATGGTTAGATTGATACTATGGAACTTTATAGAGCATTTTATAGTTCCTCCATTTTCAACCATCACTTGACACTCTAGTGCTGGATATAGGAATAAATTCAATTCCTTGGCTATCTTACAATGAATAAAATTATGGGTACTATCCAAATAAATCATCACTATTTCCTTTTTCTTCTTGATATATCCTTCTATCTTGAGAGTTTGAGGAGTGGTAATTCCTACCAATACATTACAGTATATGGTCAAATTCATTTCTTTTTTCTCTGGGGTTGGTTCCTGGTGTATATCCTCCTCTTTTGATGTTTCTTGTTCCTTTTCTTCCTCCTCTTACAATCTGTGTAGAATAATTTCTTTTCTAGACACTTATGACATTTAGTGTATTTTCTATCACAACTATAAAAAAGACCTTTTGCTCTTTTTTCCTCCAATTGTTGTCGTGTCAACCTTGTAGATTGTGTAAGACTAGGAGCAACAACACTTCCATCTTTATAGTTATGAGTGGTAGACTTCCTTGTTTCCATAATTTTTCTTTCAACTTTTCTTGCCACCCTGAATGCCTTCTCCAATGAATCAGGTTCCCAAAGGTGAACCTCATGTTGGATGTTATCTCTTAAAGTCCCTATGAAGATATCAATCCTATGCTCCTCTAGAATATCTATTACCTTAATATTCAATTTTTGGAATTCTTCAATGTGCTCCACCATTGAACCCTTTAGTTTCAGATTTATCAATTGACTAAAGAAGGTGTTTCTCTTTTTATTTTCATAATGTGCTATCATTTTATCTGTAAAAATTGACCAGGTGAGAAGTAGTTTACGAGAACAAAGCCATCTATGCCATACAAATTGATTGGGTTCTAAATATAAAGATGCAATACGTACCTTTTGTGAGGGTTTCACATCATGTAGATCAAAATATTTCTCTATTTGTAGTATCCAAATTACTGGATCCTTGCCATCAAAATTCCTCATATCTATCTTTGGAATGTGGTGGTTCTTAAACCCCACATTGAATTCTTTAAAATAGTAATTGATAGTCATTTTTCTTCATCGTTATTTTCATGGATTGCCTTGTCACCACTGGGACATCTTTCTTCTAGCAACTTTTCCAAACCTTCCTTCAACCCCTCTATCTTGACATTCATTATTGCTTCCATATCTGCTTTTAAAACATCATTCAAAACTCCCATGCCCATTTCTATACCATCTATCTTAGCTTCCATGCGATTCTTCAAACCATCCATCTCAACTTTTGTTACTTTTTGTGAGAGCAAAATTTGTTGCACTTGGTCTCGTAATTTTTATATATCAAGTTGCATTTCTTCCTCTTGTTCATGCATCATAGTAGAGATTTTGGGTTGCTTACTGGGTGTTTCCATTTCCTTTCTTTGGGGCATCAATTAATGATATTTATGCTTCACTATTCCCTTTGCATCACTTCAAACTATTTTTCAAACAAAACTTATGCAAATTTTAAAAATAGACACATTTTTCTTAATTTGTTGGAGCTTGATATTGAATCTGTTGTATCTTTGTAATTTCAGATTTCCAAGGTTTGAAATTTCTTCCTTTGGTAGCCCTTTGAGTCCTCTTTCCAACTCCATAGGTCTGTTCGAGATTCGATTATTCAATAAAGAGATGCACAATATCCCACGATGACTTGATTATAGACTAGTCCAGTAGAGTGAACTTGTACGGAGTGCCACGTGTGACTGTTTCAACCTTGGGCCCTGAAAATGATACCCCAGAAAATATAGTCTATCCTCTTTCTATCACTTTTTATGAAATTTAAATCCGATGCTCAGAGAGAAAGTTATGACTATTTTCCCAAGGTAACATGTTTGAGATGAAATTCTCAAGCCTACAAAAACCCTAACTTCTTCAGATCATATCTCCGAAAATTTAGTGAGTCAAGATCCGAAATTTGTACACTAGGTTCACCAAGCTTTCGATTCCACATGGTTTTAATTTAATCCTCTGAAACTTGATATAAAAAATGTTATACAGAAAATTCCACGATGACCTGTTTGAGGCAGCGAAACCTTAGAATCCAAAGCTCTGATACCAAATGTTATGCAACCAGCTCACAAATAGATAGATCAACGACTTAAAAATTATCCTCTTCGAGGGGGAAACCTCCTTTACATTATATAAATGAAAAATTCTTGGATGGTGTAAATGACAAGATCTCCTTTTTATATATAAGGTTCTAAGGGGTCACAATATAATCAGAGCCTACATAACAATAATAATGTAAGGGCACAACAATAACAATAGTGGGCTTCTATGGGGTACAAAAATAACAATATGGGGGCTACATGGGCATGGAAATAATAATAAGGGGGATACACTAGTGTTATAGGGACCTAACAGTGTTCCCCTGAGAGGGGGGGTTTGTAACAACCCTGAGATAAAGTTTCATGTAATAAAAGATAATAAAGGAAAAATAAGACCAAAGTCACGGGACATGTATTCCAAGCGGGAATCACCTTTGGATTATTATGGCTATGGAAATTGCAAAAGGTATTTGCAAAGGAAAATAGGAAATAATTGGCATTTATTTATGAAAATAAAGGAAAATGGGAGAAAATAGAGGTGAAGAGACACAAATTTGCATGCAAGGGAAATTAGAGAAAAATGAAGAAAAATGAGACATCAATGATAAAAGGGCATCAAAAAATCAATTCACAACTTTTGGTCATTACAACTTTTGTCAGTTCAGTTTGGCTTTATCCTTCCATTCTCTCTCTCATACACTCTTGCACACTTAGATTATTCTTGGAGCATTCTGGCATTCTCTTAGATTTGGAGAAAGGAAAGCAAAGGAGGGAAAATGAAAGTGAAGGAAAGAAAGGAGAAGGTTGGATCAGTAGCTTCAGTAGGACAATTGTTTAGGTAACAGGTTGCATGAGTGATTTCCTAGCTGAGGTGTGAATGCATGGTACATGCATTTATTTATTTACTATCATTGGCATGATTTTTGCCTGGTTTTACATTGGTTTCAAACTTTCCTTTCTATTTCCTGGATAGTCATAGTGTGATGGTATTCATTCTTGGTTGAGCTTTGGATTGCTGGAAGGTTTTGGAATCAGGTGAGGTGGTCTCAGGAAAATTCCCAAGGGTTGAGGGTGGATAGTATGCAACCAACTCACAAAATAGAAGAAAGAGATAGATCAACGACTTCAAAAGTAGCCTCTTCGAGGGGGAAACCTCCTTTACATTACACAAATGAAAAATTCTTGAATTATACAAATGGAAAGACCTCATTTCTATATATAGGAGCTTAAGGGGTCACAATATAATCAGAGTTGAAATAACAATAATAATGTAAGGGCACAAAAATAACAATAGTGGGCTTCTATGGGGCATAATAATAACAATGTGGGGACAACATGCACACAACAATAACAATAAGGGCTACAATGTTTATCACCCAACAATTTCCCAAGGTTAAAGAAGGAGATCACTGGGGTAACCACTAACCACTTTTGGAGATCAGGACCTAGCCTTCTTGATGCTCAAAGAGGGCTCTCTCTATATGGTTTAGCTTTGTTTGATGGGATAGCAGGCTAGTTATGAAAGTTCAGGGGGGTTTTGATTTGTGTTGAAGATTGGGTGGCAGAATCCTTGAAATAGATGGATAAAATGATGTCTCTAGACCATTGGGCATATGGAGTCAAAATAAGGGCAGTAAAACTAGATCAACTCATTAAAGGGAATGTTCAAAGAGCAAGATAGCAGAGTAGAGTGCAGGTCTTTAGGCCAGAGGGATGGAAAAAGGTTTTAACTAGGGTGAGAGAGAAATTAATAATTCTCTGACCGGGATTGAAATGAAGAACAGGGGGGTAATCAGAAACAAAGGGAAATTAAGAATCCTTTGCTATAGATTAAAAGAAACAAACTAAACTAAGGAGCAATTAAGAATTCCTTAACTTCGATTATTTGTAGAAAACATATATTTGCCTAACTGTTATAACATAGTGTAATTAAACAAATTCTGATATAATACTTCCAGTTATGGTATCCAAATTTAGATCAACAACATGAAAACTTTAAGAGATAACAACAATGTGAGAAAATACTTGTCTACACTTCGCTCTGTACATGAATCCTTTGAAATATCTTGTCTTTATTCATCAATCCATCTTGCTGGCTCAGTCAATGCTCCAATAGCTTTTACGGTCTTTCAATCAAAAGTCTATAGAAATGTCTAAGAATCCACCATCCATACTTCAAATTGTGAAGTATTTATACTAAGGTGTTTTTACAAATATCTCAAACTAACTTGAGATTTAATCTAGGAATTACAAATATCTTCTTACAGGAAGATAGAGGTAGCTAATGAACTTCTTTCATGTTGTCCCTTTTATTGTGTTGTTGTTGATTGTTATGGTTTGCTTTTAGCTCTTTATGCTTTGGCTGTTTGAATTCATCACGCTGGAGGCTTTAGTTATTTTTGTATTTCATCTGATACTCTCTATCACTGATACTCTTTCACTCTAATGACCTATCATTATCTTTGACCGTGTCTTTCCTTTTACTATTAAAATTTATCATTTACTGTGTGTTTCAATAAATTCCTTTGTTTTTTATGTGTCTCAGCATCAGAAGTATATTTTGATCAAGTCTCAGTGTGTTTTATTCATCTGCATCTCTGGTCTGGTTACTCTATTTTAACTGTCAATACTCTGTGTAGTTGTCTTCTTCTCAGCTCTATGTGTTATTGGTCATCATCTTCGTTCCTTGTATAATAGTCTTCTTCTTCTGAATATGATCTTTTAACAGGTTTCTTGGTCGAGTCTTGGAGTAAAAAAGTTCTGTGACTAGTATTGGAACTGTTTATCCAAGCTCTGATCTTAGTCTGATAACCTGAAAAATTCAATAATATTTAAGAAAACACCTATTTGCATGAAGGGCGCTTGATGGCTCTCTAGCACAGGAATGCTTGGGAAAGGGGTTGTGGTATCGTTTTGGACGTAATTGGAGAGGAATTCGCATCGTAGAGGCTTATGGTGGCGATGAAGGGTTTCATAGGTTTACACAGTAAACCGGGTGAAAGCCAAGAAAACATGGGTTTTCAGGGTTTAAAACTTTAACGGGCAAACTTTTGAAAATGGCTTGAAGTTTCATATTCATAGAGGATGGGCGGTTTATCAGAATGGCGGGGAAGTTGTTTCAGGAGGTTGTCGCACCGCTTTTAGGTTTAGGCAGTTTTGAGGAGGGGTCACCCGATGTGCTTTAGGGCGTGACACGTAGCCATTGGGGGTCGAGGGAAAACCGCCTTATCGGGCAGGTAAAGGCAGTCCGTCGAGCCCGACCGATATGGCTTTGGGCCATTGGATCTGCGGGATTGTGATTGAATGGTGTCGGGTGGGAGAGCTGCAGGGGGGGAAAGAAGGGAGTGGGGGGGGTGGGGTTTAATCGTGGCGGTTGGGATAGTTTAGCTTAAACCCTGGTTGTGATGGGCCAGGCTTTAATGAGGGATTGGAGTCGGGTGAGGCCAACGCAGGATTAACTTAAGTTTTACGATGGTTAGTAAACTCAGTGAAGTTATCACGAGATATGGGTAGTTTATATAGTTTTTATTCAAAACTAAGGATTGGGGGTATTTTAATAGGGTTTTAATTTATTTATGGGAAAAGGGTTATAGGGGAGTTATATAATAAAATTAGTTAATTAATATGAAATGAGCGGAGAGAGGTTTTTTCCTAAGTCAAAAGGGTAAAAGCATGTGATTGCGCAATTTAGATTTATACTTAGGATAAAAAGGCTTTTAATGGGTTTTTTGTGCTAAAGGGATTTACATGGGGGGTGTACTGTTTTTCCTAACTAAAAGGTGTTCAACCTTAGGAAAAGGGTTTTCTTAGGGTAACGAGGGGAAATGGTTTGCATGAAGGAGGGAATGCTTTTATGAAGGGAATTCTAGTACTTGCATCCATAAGTCATTAAGCCGAAGGTCCGGTCCCTCCAAAAGTCATAGAAATGCTCTGAGCCTCTTTGACTTGTGGGATTAAAAGTATTTAGAACATAATTGTTTATAGGAAATTAGTAAGTAAAGGGGAAAAGTGAAAGAGGGGGAGTTAATCATATGAACTTGTGAACCTTTGTCTTTGCCTTCACAGTTGACCATACGTGTTGAAAGATGTATATAAGCATGATGCATGTTGTTTGGTCCAAGTAACTTTGTAATTCAACAACCTTTCTTCTACTTACCTATTTCTTACCTCTAACATGTTTTCTTCAATTCTTAGGGTGCATTTAGGCTAGCAAACCCTTATTCATCAATTTTTCTTTTGGAAAAGTAATCTATCTAATTCTATCCTTATACCATCCAAGGGCTCAGATTAAGCTTATGAGCTCCTTTTGTTTTCTCTACCTAACTATGATCTGCCAAGATTAAACTGTTTGGTCAGATTTTATTCTCTAATCTATAAACATGAAATTAAAATCATGGAATAACCAAGATTAAATTGTTTGATTACCATGGATTGTGGCATAAATAACACATTGCACACAATCATTATTATGCATAAAAGTAAATAGTAGTGGCATTTTGACTTGCACACTTTCATGGTCTTTTTGTTTTTGGGGTTCATATATTTTCATTTTTTGACCTTCTCTTATTCTTTTGTCCTTTGATTTTTCTTTTAGGACATACCCTCTTTACATTTTTTTATTTTTTATAATATGGAAAACATTTGCAGAAAGAAAAGGTATGTACAATATTACAAGGCTTAACCTTAGCCATTCAAAATTATGACTCCTATTGGTATAGGAACCTAACACAATGAAAATAATAATAAGGGAATACATTAGTATTATAGGGACCTAACATACCCGTCTCCTTAAAAAAAGTGTTGTCCTCAACACTTGAGTAGTTCTGGATTCTTCTATACAAAATTCTCATCCTCTCATGTGGAATCTTCAGTGGGTAAGTTTTTCCACTTGATGAGATACTCTGAAATTGATCAATTTCGTAGTTGTTGATTTCTTGTCTCTGTGACTGCTTCAGGTTCCAATATGATTTTTCCTTCCTCGTTAATTTATGTAAATATTGTTTGAACTGGGAGCTTGTCACCTATAAACTTCTTCAAGCATGAAACATGGAAAGCTAGGTGCACTCGGGAAGATGCAAGAAGTTCCAATTTGTATGCCATAGTACCAATATTTTGCAACACCTTGTACAGACCATAATACTTTGGTGATAATTTATTATCCTTCTTATCTTACTTGAGGGACATTTGTTTGTATGGTTGTAGTCGTAGAAATACCCATTCACCTACATCAAAACTTCTTTCGCTACGATGTTGATCTGACTGTTGTTTCATTCTATTATGTGCCAAAGTGAGGTTATCCTTTAAGAGTTGGAGAACTTTTTATTAATGCTTAATGTGATATTCCATTGCTTGAACCTTAGAATTTTCTCTTAAATATGATATGATGGACGATGGATGATATCCATGAAGTGCCATAAATGGGGTCATTTTTGCTGCAATATGGAAGGAAGTGTTATACCACCATTCAACTAGAGGTAACCATTTGAACCATTCTGTTTGTTTATCAAATACAAAGCAATGAAGATATCCTTCGAAACATTTGTTCACTATCTCAATTTTCCCATTAGATTGAGGATGATAAGATGAGCTATGAGCTAACTAAGTACCCAGATAAGAAAATAATTCTGTCCAAAAATTTCTAGTGAAAATAGGATCTCTGTCGCTTACAACAATATTTGGGTTTCCATGTAGCATTTAAATTGTTTCCATAAATGTAGCAACAACGGATGTGGGGATTTTCCATTCCTTAATGGCTTTAATTTAGCTAGGGTCTACCTTAACACCTTCATGAGATACAGTATGACCCAAATATTCCACCTCTTGCACTCCAAAGAAACATTTGGAGGTTTTTGCATATAATTGTTTCTCCTCCAATAGTTTGAGCACTCTGTCAACATGTTGAACATGATCCTTCCAAGACTTGTTGTAGAGTAGTATATCATAAAAAAATACTAACACAAATTTTCTAAGGGTTTGAAAATGGAATTCATCAAACCTTGAAATGTAGAAGGTGCATTGGTAAGGCCAAAAGGCATGACCAAAAATTCATAATGACCCTCATGAGTTCTAAATGTTGTTTTTGGAATGTCTTTAGTCTTCATTCTAATTTGATGATATCCTGAACGAAGGTGCAACTTGGTGAAGTAAATTTCTCCACGCAATTCATCCAATAATTCATCAATGATAGGAATGAGAAATTTATCATTAATAGTGAGATTGTTGAGCTCCCTATAATCTGGACACATGCACCATGATCCATCCTTCTTGTGCACCAATACTACTGGAGCAAAGAAAGAACTTTGACTAGGTTGAATTATATGAATCTCTAGCATTTTTGCAACCATACGTTCAATTTCACTCTTTTGGCCATAGGGATATATGTAAGGCATGATGTTTGGAGGAACACTTCCTGATAGGTGGGAGGCCTTTGGGAGTCTCAAATACCTTGGAATGATTGTCCAAGACTTTTTGGAGATATGGAGAAATAGATGATTTTTATGTGGGAACCTCTAGCAAACATAATTGTGAAATTACGCCTCGTTATTCTTTCTTTAGAATATTTGTCATGTCGTTAGAGCTCATTATCTTTCCCGGTTTCCTTGTGACACCCCTTAATTCAACTTCCTTTCCTTCCCAAAAAAAATTCAAGAAAAGTTCCAGAAAATTAAAAGCTATTGTACCCAAAGATTGTAGCCATTGGACTCCTAGTACAACATCAACACCACCCATTGGAATGGAAAGAATTGGACTATTCAACACATATTCTCACATGGATAGCTTGATATTATGGAACTTTCCATAGAAATTTATGGTTCCTCCATTTGCAACCATCACTTGACACTCTGGTGCTAGATATAGGAAGCAATTCAATTCCTTGGCTATCTTACAATGAATAAAATTATGGGTACTGCCCAAATCAATTTACCTTTTTCTTCTTGATGTGTCCTTATATCTTGATAGTTTTAGGAGTGGTAATTTTGGGCAATGCATTACAAGATATGGTCGGGTTCATTTATTCTTTCTCTTGAGTTTGTTCCTGGTGTGTATCCTCTTCTTTTGATGTTTCATGTTACTTTTCTTCCTCCTCTTCACAATCTATGTAAAATAATTTCTTCTTAGCACACTTATGACTTTTAGTGTATTTGCTATCACAACTGTAGCAAAGCCCTTTCGCTCTTGTTTCTTCCAATTATTGTGGTGTCAACCTTGTAGGTTGTGGAAGGCTAGGGGAAACAACACTTCCATCCTTATAATTGTGAGTGGTAGGCTTCCTTCTTGCCATAATTTTGCTTTCAATTTTTCTTGCCAACTTGAATGCCTTCACCAATGAATTAGGTTCCCAAAAGTGAACCTCAAGTTGGATGTTATCCTTTAAAGTCCCTATGAACACATCAATACTATGCTCCTCTAGAATATCTTTTACCCTTTATTCAATTTTTGGAAGTCCTCAATGTGCTCCATCATTGCATCATTTTTTTAAAGATTTATCAATTGGCTAAAAAAAAGTGTTGCTTTTTGTATCTTCATAATGTGTTATTATTTCTTCCATAAAATTGCCCAAGTGACAATTTATTTATGAGAGGAAAGTCATTGATACCATAAAAACTTATTGGGTTCCAAATATAAAGTTGCAATGTGTACCTTTTGTGTATTTTTCACATTATGGAGATCGAAATATTGCTCCATCTGTAGTATCCATGTTGAGGGATCCTTTCCATCAAAATTCCTCATATCAATCTTTGGAACATGGTGGGTCTTCAATCCAACATTAGAGTCTATGAAATCATAACTAACATTTCTTTTGTTCTCATCATGAGTTTCCTTTATTACCCTTTTGCCCTTAGTAAGCATTTCTTATAGCAACTTTGTCAAATCTATCTTCAAATCTTCCATGTTGCCTTTAAGATTTCCTTCTATGCCATCCATCTTCTCTTCCATGTCATTCTTTAAACCATCCATCTTGGCTTCTATTACTTTTTGTGAGAGCGAAATTTGGTGCACTTGGTCTCGTAATTTTGATATATCATGTTGCATTTCTTCCTCTTCTTCATGTGTCACAGTAGATATTTCAGGTTTTTATTTCTTTGGGTCATCAATGAATGATAATTATGCTTCACAATTGCCTTTGAATTACTTCAAACTACTTTCTCAAACAAAACTTATGCAAATTTTTTAAATACGTTTTTTTTGTATGAGCTCTATCTTGAAACACCTATAACTCTACAATTTCAGATCTCCAAGTTCTGAAATTTCTAAATGTAATATCCCTCTGAGTCCTCTTTCCAACCCCACATGTCTGATTGAGATTAGATTCTCCAAGAAATATTTATGCCCAATCTCCCACAATGATCTAATTATAGACTAGTTCAGTAGAGCAAACTCGTATGACATGCCACATGCCACTGTTTCGACCTTCAGATTTGGAAACAATACCCAACAAACTACAGCTTGTCCTCTTTCTGTCACTTTTTACGAAATTTGAATATGATACTTAGAGAGAAAGTTACGATAATTTTCCCAAGGTGACCTGTTTGAGATCGAATTCGGGAGCCTGCAAAAACCCTAAATTCATCAGTTCATATCTCCGACAATATAGCAAGACAAGGTCTAAAATTCATTCACAAGGCTCATCATGAGTTTTTCTCAAATGGGTTTTAAATTCCGCTTCTGAAAAGTCGTAGAAAAACGCTATAGTGAAAATTCCACGATGACCTGTTTGAAGCAGCGAAACCCTAAAATCCAAAGCTCTGATACCAATTGTTATGCCTAGTTTTACAGTGGTTCAACCTTTCCTTTCCATTTCTTGAATAGCCATGGTGTGATGGGATTCATTCTTGATTGAGCTTTGAATTTCTGGAAGGTTTTGGAATCAGGTGAGGTAGTCTTAGGAAAATTCCCAAGGGTTGGGGGTGAATGTTATGCAACCAACTCACAAAACAGAAGAAAGAGATAGATCAACGACTTCAAAAGTAGCCTCTTCGAGGGGGAAATCTCCTTTACATTACACAAATGAACAATTCTTGAATGATACAAATGAAAATACCCCCTTTCTATATATAGGAGTCTAAGGGGTCATAATATAATTAGAGCTGACATAACAATAATAATATAAGGGCAGAACAATAACAATAGTGGGCTTCTATGGGGCACAATAATAATAGTATGGGGACAACACGGGCACAAAAATAACAATAAGGGCTACAATGACAATAATAATAAGGGAATACACTAGTATTATAGGGACCTAACAGTGGAGATGGTTTTCTCTAGGAATCCCTTGATAGGTGGGTGGAGGTAAGAAAATTCTTCAAGGTATGTGAAAAATTCTGAGGCATCAAAATTTGGTTTAGTTTTTTGATCTTGGGACCAATTTAGGTGAAATCACGAAAACTTGAGGGTGGAGGTGGTTTAACCTCTAGATTCCTTGGTTGTTATGTCTTGGTTTATCCCATGAGATCCCAAATTCATGCTTGGAATATGGAACGAGGGTGATTGGCTAAAAGAAATATTTGGTTCAACCCAATCTATAATTGGGTGATTTGTGGAATTCCCTGACTTGGTTTCCTTTTGCATATATTAATAAGATTTATTTTCCTATTGTTATCTATGAGCACTTGTACTTGTTATTATGTGGATTTGATGGTTGATTTGTCATGGTTAATATTTTGGTTATATGCTTGTTATAAGCATGGTTATGATGGTGTGCTCTAGCTATGGCTCTTGTTCATGATTTGATAAGTATTTGAATGATTGATGAATGCATGGGCTAAAAAGTGTTGTTGAAACTACTTGAGAGGATACTATACCTTCTTGATGATCCTCAAATGAAGTTAAGAGATTTATGAGCATATATGCATTCATGACTTGTAGCTTACACGTTTACCATATGTTTGACGAAATGTCTATCATGTTCTAGGCAACCTAGGTCAATTTATTGCTTCAAGTTTGAATGGTTTAGCGTTGTCACCACTTTAATTATGATTCTGGAAAGTTACAATTAATTCTGGGCAATGGTATGGAGGCTAGCCTAAAAAAGTGGCACAAATCTCAGACACAAAACTGGAGGATTTAGGTCATAACCGCATGGAAACAAGCTTGTGTGTGTGGTTATAACCTCATAATCACACTCATGCCTTGTTCTATGAGAGGTTGAGGGTTAGGCTTGTGAAAAGATAGTTCCAACTTAGGATTTGGTCATCAGAGGTTGTGGACTGATTTCTAGGTGATATAATGTTCCTGAGGGGTGTCAATAAGTTTTCAAATGTAGGTCCCACTGGAACTTGGAGGTTGGGTCATGTCATAGAAGAACTCAACCTCACATTTACAGTGAGATCTTGTAAAAGCAGGTAAATGTTGGGAGGGGTAGTTACGATCCGATGAATCCTGATTTTTTTAAAAGTCATAAGATAACTTCAATTTTGGACCTATCTCTCTCCCACATTTCTTATGGTCCTTTTTGACTGATTGATTTTTGTGGCATCCCTTGCCATTGTTGTTGGGTATAGGTGACTATTCAATAAAGTTTGGTCGAGGCCCCATATTCTAGACAATTTTCCCAAATTCTCTAGATCTTTGGGTGTATTATTTTTTGGATCACTCCTAGGGTTGTAGTATGAGAAGGTTTTAAAGCTGAAGTTTGGCTATCAATTGATTAAGTGGAAAGCAAAACTATGCGTTTTTGGTTGGGAGAACAAGCCAAATTTAAATTTTTCTTGTTGTAATGAGGATGAACCTTCTCTTGGCTGACATGGCTTGAAGGTGTTATTGTAACATTTGCACAATATAATGCCAGGTGGATAAATGTCTCACATATTTTATGCCATAATTTATGGATGTAGTTGCCTATTCAAGCATGATTTTTAGATATTTGTATAGTGATTTTTCATTCATAAGCTTTGTAGGAAAACCATCCAAAAATAAAATCCTTGACAATAGCTTATACTTAGGTATATAACATATTTACAATCAATTACTTCCCACCATAATTTAAGAAACCTTTTGCATACAAGATGGATAGGAATAAGACGTAAATAAATATACTTACTTCCCACCTTTATTTATGGGTTTCTCTACACTCATGTAGGAGTAAAATTTTAAATAGGCAGCGTTACTACCCACCAAAATTTATGGAGGAGGTCTTGTGCCAGTAAGCAACTAATTTGTCTACTTCAAATCTCAATTTATTAATTCCTACTAAAGGGAGCCTATAGGATTTGATTTTCCTTTTGTCCTATTAGTTTAGCATTGAACAATGTAGGTTATATTTTTTTATGCAAAAGCATAATTTCTAACTTTAGTGGCATGACTAACTTTAATGGTATGAACTATGTTGGGTTGTTTCTCTTGTTTAAATTTATTTTAATGTGATATGTATATTATGACTAACTTTAATGGTATGAACTATGTTGGGTTGTTTCTCTTGTTTAAATTTATTTTAATGTGATATGTATATTATCTTGTAAAAAATTGTTTTTTTTATAAAAAGTTGTTTGTAATTTTGTCTTTTTCTAATTAAGTTGACATTATGTTTTGTTATTATTATTTTTCGATCTAATGCTTTTATTTCATGGATCCTATAATATCTCTCCTAGATTAAGTTGACATTCAAATGAATACACTCATTTAAAACCATTACAACATCTTATGCTCACAACACTAAAAATAATGTGTAATATCATTGTTATAAATTATTATTATTTTTTATGGCATATAATTTTTAGTGAAATTGTAAATTTGGACGACATTTAAATGTTTACACCCATTTACAACCACTGCAACGCCTCTCCCCCACTACAACACCTCCCCCATATCCAAAAGTTTACACACATTTACAAACACTAAAAAAAGGGTGTAATATCATTGTTTTAAATTGTTATTATTTTTATGGCATATAATTTTTAGTGAAATTGTAATTTTTTGTTATTAGGCACATAAGCCTCTCTATTTATTATAGGGCTTCTCCAATGAATTATTATAGGGGAATAGGGCTTCTCCAAATGAATTATTATAGAATATTTATACTAGTATACACCAATCAATGGTTGACATTTATGTCCAAAGTAGTTATGTTCTTTTTATCCTTTTAATTAAAATAATTAATTAAAAAAGGTCATATGAACAAGTGTCATATGGAGCCATTTATGTTTTTTTGGGCATGTGGTATTGAATATTCTTTACATAAAAAACAATACTAGCTAAAATAAAAATGAATATGCATATTTGGTTATTTTAATTAAAAGTATTATAAAACATTAATAACCTCATTCTTATTGTGCTCATTCAATTTAGTCGAGGAGATGTGGTCAAAACATTTCACTTTGACTCTCAACCATAAATAAAATATTTAAATATCAATGTTAGGTAACATAATTTTAGATCAGCAATAAAAAGAGAGAAAGTAATTAAAAGTAAAGGAAATCTTATATTTTCAGTTAAAAAGTATGCCAAGAAGACACCGTTAATCATTATCTTTAAACAAAATTAAAAACTAAATAAATGCAAGACTTAAACAAATTATTTGAACGTTCATGTTAATTAAATAAATTATTTAAGTAAAATTCATTATTTCTAATAAGAGTAATATGAAATTTAAAATATTAATAATAATAACAATGCAAATATATCAAAATATATTGATGTTAATTAAATATTATTTAAGTAAAAATATTCAATGTTTCCCTAACAAGAATATATGAGATTTAAAATATTAATAATAATAAAAAAATCAATGTAATCATATCTAAAATATTTTAATACTTAAATTAGGTATATTGAATTTATATTAAAATATATTAATAAAAAAACCATTTTAATGTAAAAATGTTGTTCACAAATAAAATATTTCAGTGCCCATGTTATGTGAAATATTTCAATGTTATATATGTGTGTGCCTAAAAATAAGTAATTGAAAAAAATAAATCTTATGATTAAAACATTTCAAGTATTCTTACTATCCATCTTAAACAAGGATGTCGTAAACCCTCAGAGAAAAAAATCTTTAAAGGTGCAAACATCTTTTCAAAATTTTCATTTTAAAAGAGGTTTGCAACTCAAAAGATTTGATCCCTCTCCATGCTTGCTAGATCTGTAATTAAGATGAATCTGTAATAGTAGATTAAGAATATCCATGGTGGAGTGGAGATAAATTTCCATGTGTAAGAATCTTGTTCGATTTTTTTAATGTATATATGTTTAACTTATTATATTTTTTTTATATAAATAACAATACTAATAACAATTTCAAATAGTATAATTTTTTTTATCTCAAACTTTGTGATCTATATTACTTTTTTTGGAATTGGCTTTACAAATAATCACATCATCAGTATTTTGAACCCTCTAATTTTAGTCCTGATGATGGACCACATTAGAGGGTTCAAAACATGGATCAAAGAATACAAACTCTAATCTTGGTCCTAATGATGGACCCAATTAGAGGGTTCAAAACATGGACCAAAGAATACAAAAAGTTTGAAACTTCGACCAATGAATACCAATGATGTGATTATTTTCAAAGCCAATTCTAAAAAAATTAAAATTTATTTAGTTTATAAGTTTGTTTTAAATTTTAACAATATGAGTTGTACTATAAACTAAGTGTTCTGATATTCTTATAAATTAATATCATATTTATTATTCATTTAATTTATATAATTAAATCAATATTTATAATTTAAAATATGTATATAAATTAATCTTTGTAACTATATAATTTAAATTTATTAAATTTACCGATTTCAAATAAAATGAACCAAATTAAAAGAAAAATAACAATAAACTTAAAGCCACTTAAATAACCTCTATAACCTCTAAAAATAAACTTAAAGCCACTTAAATAACCTCTAAAAAATAAATATATTAAAATAAGTATCTGGGCGTTATCTTGCGTGGATGGAACGGCCGGCTCCCCACCCGGGTTTGACCCACAATGCATGACAGTGCTGCTATGCAGCCATTGTAAACATCTCACCTCTGTATACATGTAAAATAAAAATGGTGAATCTGGGTTGATATAACTTCTAATGAGGGACTCACCCCTCATTTTAAAAATATATTAAAATAAACTTTACATGACTATGAGATTATAGGAGTAAAAACATGAAATATTCTGAGAAATAAATATATTAAAATAAACTTTACATGACTATGAGATTATATGAATAAAAGCATGAAATGTTCTGGTGTGGTAAGCCCACTTCGTTTGTGAAATCATTACATTAATAGTACTAAATAGGACATGTTCTCTGAATTAAAACATTAAATGTTCTGGTGCAGTGACCCTAATCTGTTTGCAAGGCCAAAGGTTATATATCACATTTTTGGTGAATATTAAAGAGTATTGAACGTTGCTAACCCAACACTGTATATACACCCTCGTAACACTGTATATACACCGTAGTGTAGTAACGTTAATATTGATGGCTAAGCTCTGCCTTGGTGGGTGGAGCAGTTTGGGTGCGTATAAAGTTGTACGGTAGTACGATTTAGTCACGGTGTTAAAATTAAAAATAAAATTAAATCAGTGTTGTTCTTTCTTCAGTATTAAGGCTGTTGTTGCATCCGATTAATTAATGTAGAAATTATTATCCATAGGAAAACCCGGTATTAAAATTAAATCAGTGTTATTCTTTCTTCAGTATTATAAGTACTAAAAATATAAGGATGTTCTTGTTTCCGGATTAATTAATGCAGAAATGATTATCCATAGAAAGACCATACTTCGAATACGCCACGGTATTGCAGAACGATTCAACCCTGTGGTTCTCCCAGAGCTAGCGTGGATAGGCAGGGCGACTCTGGACACGGGATTGAAACAATACCTAACAGTCTGATCACGTAACCAACGATAACTACAAGTCTAATTTGGTTCAAAACAGTTTGAATGGAATACACCAAGCTTCGCGTGTGCTATACCTGTATCTGCAACCACACGCATGTGGCTGAATTGAACATGGAAAAAACAAATAACAATGGTCTATCCAAAAGGGACGAATATTCTTCGCATATATACCCATCTGGGGTATTCGACTTTTAAATGCAACGCGGATTATTCACGCATTCGAATACGTTCCCATCTGAAACACTCTGCGCACAAGCTTCCTCGTCACGACATGCCTATAAATAAACTCGCGCCTACACGTGTTTCACACATGAGGAAGCGAGCATTCTTAAGAGTTTCATACTGAAATCTGCTGTCTCTGATTTATACATACGTTCTTGTAGATTGCAGCTACAGGATTGAAGATGGCAATACCCGGACCCATCAAAACTGTTGTGATCCTCGTCCAGGAGAATCGATCGTTCGACCACATGCTCGGATGGATGAAGGAGCTGAATCCAGAGATAAATGGCGTAACAGGGGAGGAATGGAACCCCATCTCCACAACAGATCCCAACTCTGCTAAAGTGTTTTTCCAAAATAAAGCCGAATATGTCGATCCAGATCCTGGTCATTCATACCAAGCCATTAGAGAACAGGTTTTTGGAAATTCCACCAACACCTCTGCGGATCCCCCTCCAATGAACGGATTCGCCCAACAGGGCGAGAGTACTGAGAAGGGTATGTCTGCAACCGTCATGAATGGATTCAGACCTCAAGCGCTCCCTGTTTATGAAGCTCTTGTAAGCGAATACGCACTTTTTGACAGGTGGTTTGCTTCGGTCCCCGCCTCCACACAACCCAACAGACTCTATGTTCATTCTGCGACTTCCCATGGAGCCACCAGCAACGATGCATTAAAGCTCATCGAGGGATTTCCTCAAAAGACCATCTTCGAATCCATAGCCGAATCCGGGCTCGACTTCGGTATTTACTACCAGTATCCTCCCAGCACTCTGTTCTACAGAAATCTTAGAAAGCTCAAGTATATCATCAAGTTTCACCAATACGATCTCCACTTCAAATCCGATGCCAAGAAAGGGAAGCTTCCCAATTATGTGGTGATCGAGCAACGTTACTTCGATCTCAAGATTTTGCCTGGAAACGATGACCATCCATCCCATGATGTTGGTGTAGGCCAGAAGTTTGTGAAAGAAGTGTACGAGGTTCTGAGATCGAGTCCCCAGTGGAACGAGATGTTGTTCATTATTACATACGATGAGCACGGGGGTTTCTACGATCATGTTCCCACGCCTGTAAGGGATGTCCCCTCTCCTGATGGTATCGTTGGCCCCAAGCCCTATTACTTCGAATTCAACAGATTGGGCGTTCGTGTGCCGACTATCATGATTTCTCCCTGGATTAACAAAGGGACAGGTAAGTTTTCTTTTATTTTCCATTCTCTCTTGGGGGTACAGCTTGACAATAATTGAAGAATTTTCAGAGGAGAAAGACCATAGCTGAATTCTTATCAAATGAAGAAAGCTTTCCTTTTCTGGTATAAAGAACGATTGCAATAAATGTGAAGATTTGATGAGTTACACTAATTAATTTTGCAGTGGTGCATGGGCCAAACGGGCCATATCCTTCATCCGAGTTTGAGCATTCGTCCATCCCTGCAACTGTTAAGAAGATCTTCAATCTGAAATCAGAATTTCTGACGAAGAGGGACGCTTGGGCCGGCACTTTTGAAAGCGTTTTACAACTTCGGGACAGCCCACGAACAGACTGCCCGGGTATCTACCTATCTTTCCACCATAAGAATTACAGATGAAGCCCTATAACCTGGTAGATTACGCTTCGATTTCAAATCGGATAGTTATGCTTTAATTTCTAATTGAATCGTTATTTTTGCGATCAGATGAGTTGCCCATACCGCCCCAGCTGAGACATACAGAAGCAAAGGAAGATGCCGCTTTACACGATTTTCAGACGGAATTGGTGCTGCTAGCAGCTTCATTGAACGGAGATCACGCTTTGGATAGCTATCCAGATGAACTCCCGAAGAAGATGAACGTGGGAGATGCGTGCGCATATGCTGAGCGTGGGGTAAAACGTTTTCTTGATGCGTGTGAGACCGCCATTAGAAACGGTGAAGATCCGGAAACGATTGTGAAGCTTCCTTGTGAAACACCCCCTTCTCGTTCCCGAATTCGTCAGTTTTTGGCGAATCTTGGATCCTGCCTCGTTTGCAAATCTGGCTAGTTACTGGAAGTGTATTTGTGAAGTACGTTGTGCATGTTATTTTTTTGAAGGACTCAGTGTATTCGCTGGCCGTAACTTTGAATTATTCGTCACCTGTAACTTATTATTTCTGGTCCGGTGTCGTGCTCGACTCGAATATTCCTTCAGTTGAGGAATGTTCCTTATGTCCGATGTCGTGCCCGACTCGAATATTCCTTCAGTTGAGGAATGTTCCCTCGGAGTGAAAACTGGGGGTCTTAGATGATATTTAGTTGTTTGTACCCGATTTATTATGTGCTTGTATTTTGGAATAATAATTCGAACATTTTGATTTATAATAATTCGAACATTTTGATTTAATGGTAATTAATTAATAAATTTGTTTGTACCCGATTTATTATGTGCTTATATTTTGGAATAATAATTCGAACATTTTGATTTAATGGTAATTAATTAATAAATGGATGGATGGATGGATGGATGGCAGAGATTTTGAAAATATATATAGATTTTGAATATTTTTAATAATAAACTATAAATTAAAGGGTAAGATTATTTGAAAAAGATATAATTATTTTTATTTTATTTTTAAGTTAATTAATTAAAAAATTATACAGATAAATTATGATATTATAGTAAAGTTTAGTAAAGTGAGAATGCATCTTTATGATTAAGGATCTTGTATGTATAATCTTATATATAGACATAGTTTAATTTATAGATGAAATGATTTTTTTTCACTATCATTTTTCTAGTTAATTTTAATCGAAATTTGGGAGAGATTTTAAAAAATTTGAGTTTAAGTTATTTAATCATTTTTTCTAGTTAATTTTAACCAAAATCTCGTAGAGATTTTAAAAAACTAAAGTTTAAGTTATTTAATCTATAGAATTAGAGTTTCTCATAGGGTTTTGAGGGTGCTCAACCCATATATGGATTAAAAATGTATTTTAAGAAATAAAAAATCACATTCTTGCTTGAAATTCTTTTGCTAGATTAGTGATTAAATTAGTAATATCATCCCACTAATTTGGTTAATTTTTTTGTTTTTTATTTGCCCTTAATATTTACATTAATATATTATATATATAATATTTATATATAATATTATATAAATATATATATTATATATATATATATGCATGCTAAAATAAAGAATAATATTGAATATGTTGGTTTAATTAAAAAATTTAACAAACACAACATATACACAATAATATTATTGATCACAAAAGGAAATAAAGCATAGAAAAAATTCAAGAAAACAAAAAAAAAGTATAAGGTTTGTTTAGGGAAAGAAGATCGGAAATATTCAATTAAGGCATGTTTGTTCTTAAAAAATTCTTAAACTATATAACATGTAACCTATAGTAATGAAATGAATTTATTTGTCTATAAATTCTTCATGGCTTCACTTTGGGAAAACAAACTTACCAACACCTCATTCCTCATTCTAGTTAGATTTGAGGGCATTAAGCAAAACATATTAAATTATATTAAAAAAATCATATATTAGATTAGATTATTTTCCAAAATGCCAAACTAGATAAACACAAGGAAACCCTTATTACAAAACTAAAATGCTACCAACAAGAATTACTTAAATTGGCATCATAGTTAGAACTTGTTTGTGTCATGTAACTTTTATCAAAGTAAAAAGGAATTAGTATTTCAAATATATAAATTAAGTAAATTGATATAGTTCAAAAAAAATTTGTGTGTCCTCGATCAGGGTGAGTGCTGATGGTAAATATATTTGCAGGGGAATGATGGTGTCAATCCCAAGAATCCCCTCGTCACCCTCCACATGCGCAAAGCACATGGAGCGATGACTCCTTGCATGCGGCGAGTAAATGAAGGCAACAGGGTCATTAACAAGAAAGGAATTATTAGTTTTATCTGTGGTCAATTCGATAAGTTTCTGTATTTTTCTCTCCTCATGTCTTGGCTCCAATCCCTGCAACACAATGATGGGGAGATGGACGTGCTGGCGTGTTTTCCCTGGAAGTGGGCTCAGTCGCAACCGATCCTAACTCTGGCCTTCAGGTATGTTGATAGTTTCTTCACCTGTGTCCCTATGATCCACTATATCTGACTATTGGCTTTCAGAATGAGAGGTTGTGGTGCAATCCGATTCGGTTGTAAGGTGGTTTCTGTGGTTTTGTTAACAAAAGTTTCAATGGGGGAAGTAGTGGTTGTGATTTTTTATTTTCCTGTGTCTGTTGTTTTTGGTATTTATCTGTCTCGAATGGGATTATGTTGTTTGTGGTGCTATGACCACTCATGGGTTCTTGTTTATTTTCCTCTATGGCCCCAAGGACTCCCTTCAAGTTTCTTTATTATTAATTTTGAGTTGGATACCACGAGGCTCTAGTATGCAAATGATTCAACTTATAATTTCGTCTCTCATCCTGAATGGAAGAGGATGTCTATTGGGTTATGGGGGTTTCTTCTACACGCTTGTTTTCTTGTGTCAGGCATATGAATTAGAGTTTGGTTCAATTTTTAGTTTTCCATCTGTTTCCCCTGGAACGTCACTGGCTACATGGCGACCCTTGGAAGCTTTGTGTTTCTGGGCCAGCGCTTCCACCTCGGTCATTTATGGGGTCTCTCTTTGTTAGATATTGCTTTTTAAGGTATCATTGGACGATGGCTCGCTTCGCCTCTAGCAAGGGTAAGGCTACCTAAGGCTTGGGTGGTCACTGTAAGAGTCAAAGGAATTCCCCAAGGGGCAACCAACCCAGCTCCTTTAGGGGTCGAACTCACGACTGGAAATCGTTTTCTTCAATTATCAATGAGGCAACGACGACTTACTATGAAGGCATCTTGGCTTAGGTTCGCCAATTGGTAGAGGAACTGGAGGAAGAGTTAAATAAAAAAGCAGGAGTCATGGATATTGATTTGGAAGACTGATAAACATTAGCGTTGGACCCTAGGCATACCTGGGGTTGGACTACCCAATTTAAGCAAACACTCCACCTGTACTAGTTAATGAAGAGCTTGCTGGCTAAATCTCTTGAACAAATCTTGGCTGGGGTGGCGACAACCACTCATGGGTTCCCTTACTATAGTAAAGAATTTCAGAAATTCAGTTTTAATTGCAGCAACAAAATGGACAACTCAGTCGAATTGAGCAACACATTTTGTGCATTCCTCAAACTGAGCTCCCTAAGTCTAACGCCAAAGACCCTGCTCCAGTTGAGTCAGCAGAAGATGATTAGCTTGAGGTTGGTCTTTCAGCCTTTTTTTTATGCAGAAGTTTATTATAGTTAAGTATGTTTATAGTGATGTTTTAAGCTATTTAGAGTCAAGAAAGTTTAAAGACAACCAAACTTATTTGGCATGGATGATCAAACTTATTACATTTTGTTATTGGATGGCTTATCGTGCTGTTAGGTGGCCAACATACCTAGTTTCCCTCTAGTCAGGTTGAGGCCACCTAACCTTTTGGATCTGGATGTAATCTACCTTTTTGATGATGAAATATAAAGGTCCTACCAAATTTACAAAAAAAAAGCTTTTGTGTGATTTATTTTTTCTTAAAATAAAAAACAATAAACATTTCTAATATATAAATCAAGTAAATTGATATGAGAGTCAAAATGATTTTGTGCCAGTTAAAATTTATCCAATTAAAAATTAATAATTATTTCATATATATAAATTATGTAGATTGATATTATAGTTAAAATGTTTTTGTGTGAGGTAAATTTTATCTACATGAAAATTAATGAGCCTGGATTCATCTTACCTCCCATCTACCAAGGGATGAGAGGAATCAAATCTCTTTTTACTCTAAAAGAGGTTTGCACCTCAAGAGAGAGATTTGATCCCTCTCCGCGCTTGGTGGATCTAGAGTTAAGATGATTCATTCCCTTTGAGAAGAACTCCCCTCCCATGTCACATGCGCCTTCCTCTACCTTTGATTTGGGTGTTAGACAATAGAAATAGCTTGGGCCATCAAATTGATTCCACTGGTATTAATAGTTACAGAATCTCGCATTCACTGTGGGATAATGGAAAAATTTGTCGAAGAGAAGACTCTTGACACAACAGTCAAGCTTCTTAGGATATGGCTCGAAGCTCAGACCCACATTTTGGATCTCGACTTCAAGAATATCTAAAAGGCTCTCTTCTATTGCATCTCGCAGGAAAACAAGCACCAAGTGGCTCAACTCATCGACAAGCTTGCTTCTCTGATTCAAATCCTCGACCTCAACTCGCTTGAAACTACTTCCAGGTGTTTCTCTTAACCATGGTACACGAATGAAGTGGAATTGATCATCCACACCTACACAAATTCTATCTCATGCTCAACCATTTTCTTCATCATGTTTTTGTCATTTTAAATTACCAGGGTGGCACTGTGAGTTGAAAAAAGAGTTCATGGCATATTTGAGGTACAAAACCCTTTTAATCGAAGATAAGTACCCAAAGACATGCTTGTTGAGGATTCTCCTCGAATTTTAGACTTTGAAGGGGAACTTTTCAATGATTTTTCTCCACTCTCCACACAAGCCATGATGAATGCTATTGTTGTTGTTATATCTGGCAATGGGAACACCACAACAAGGTCTAGAAATTACAAGAGTCATGGGATCAATACTATTTCTCCAATGAATATTGAGGACTTGTTTGCCTCCAAGGTAACATCTCCTTAGAGTAGCAATTCTTGAAACCTTCCATCTTTTCTTAGATGAGTCCCCAAATCCAAGCTCATAATAATTCCCAGGCATATATGCAGATTCAAAACCATATACTACCTCTTGTAAATACACGAGAATTTTTGCAGGTGTTGTAGCAGCTACAACCACCCTCCAAAATTTTGGCTTACACCAATTCCAGAGCCTCCCTTGAAGAGTTTCACTGGATGACTGCACACACTTAGGTTAACTCCATGAGCTCATGTGAATCTTTACATCCGCCTTGCTTGTTCATTACATTCAAGTCTCTGCATGCTAATGTCTAAGCCATGCTTGCGACCATGTTCTGGTTATGCTCAAAGTCTTCGCTTCGTATATGCTTGTCGTGTTCGCTATGAAAACATCTATCGCACTCACACACAGAGTCACATTCACTGTCGTGCAAGCGACATCTCGATCAATGAACGATCAATCATGAGTGTCGTGCTTGTCACTTACACCGTCGATCAGTCTTGTTGAACATGTGTGTTTGGATGGTTTGGTCGTTTCGTCGTCAAGTCATGCGAGTGTGTGTTCATATGATCACCTATGCATCTTTCGATTGTTCACACGCTTACCCATTTTTGCTGAAAGTTCTGACGACCAGACTCCCCTTTGACAGTCGGACCATCACCCCACCATCGACTCGATCGACTATCAACTAGAACAACGCAGAAGCACCTAGCTAGTATTTTCAAGTTGCGCTACCTGCAAGAAATCCAATCAACTCTCATGCTAGAAACCCAGACAGTCGGACCCGACAGTCACCCAGGGACTGACTCCCCTCCAAATTTGCGCAGAGGCCACTGACTTCACCCACTCAACTGATTGAGGAAATTGCACAGACAGGCTAGACAGACACCAAGTGCCCATCCCTGTCTCCCTCAGAAATTGCGTAGTTTTTCCAATCAGTCATCCCGACAGTCAACCAACTGTTCATCTAAAAAATTACGCAGTGTTCATGAGAAGGCCTTCCACTGCCCATCAGTCAGCTCAGCTCAGAAATTACGCAGAGATGATCAGCAGGCCAGACTCCTGGCCTCAATGCATTTTTCCTTGCCAGCAGCCCCTAGCAACAAACTAGTAGTTCCCTTTGGGAACTGCGCAGCTTTAGCTGTCAGTCTCCTAGGCAGTTCCCCAGAAAAATTACGCAATCCATGCCTGCTGACCCTTCATGTAACTTGGCTTGTTCCTCTGGAAAATTGCGCAAATCTGGCTATCTAGCCCCACTGCTCATTCTTTCTGAAAAATGCGTAGAGAATGCTTGCCTTTCCTTCGAGCAGCTCGGGTTGTTCCTCCCAAAATTTGTGCAATTTGGCCTCCCAGCCGAGCCAGACCTAGCAGACAGTCATTGTTGACTCAGATTTCCTGTCTCCATCTCTTAGTGACTCTTGTGCAGTTTTCATTAGCAGTTGCCTGGAGCCATCATCCCGCATTACAGCCTTGCTACCTCTCCCAGTCACCTATATCCAAATGATCATGTGTCATGGTAGACTGGGAGGTTTTGGATTTGATATCATCTCGTCATGAGTGACTGCAGGTACAGGTACACCAATGAACATGGCAAGATGATGAATGGGATGAACGAAGGGAGCACATGCAAAATGACAGGTTCACTAATGGACGAATGAACGAAGCATGTGAAATGGGAAAACACGATGAACATGCACCTTCACGAACAGATGAGCCTATCAAGCCTTCCATCATGCAAGAAAGGAATAACATGTTAAAGCTTCATCAAGCGAACCAAGGACCATCTAGGACTTCGCGCACTTCGCAATGCGGAGGTGAAGCTCTGGTACACCATGAAGAGATCCATCACCTAGCAGCACTGTAGCTCGACATGCACTCCAGCAGCAGCATTAATGTACCATCATTGTCATGTCAAGTCATGTCGAGTCACGTCATGAGTCATGTCGCCCACATCTCCACTATGGGATTGTTGCCAATCAATGCGATGTAACATGGAAGTCCAAGAGACCCACTTGTTGAACAAAGAGTCATGTAAGTCGAAAAGGCATGGAAGTCCAACGGTCATGAGGGTAGTCAAACAACCACAAGGGTTAGTTTCACCCTTGGCTATAAATACCCCTCATTTGTACATGCAAATGACTTTTCACCTCAACTCCTCCCACATAGCCAAGAGAGTATGTAACCTTTTCTTTGAGGTGTAAGTAGTGGCTCCAACGCCCCGCACTCAGGGTTAGTGATGTAAGGTGTAACAATGTGTCTTGGATCTTTTGCTTAATTCATAAGCCTGTTAATAGGCCATCACATTTTCACACATGTATTGTATTTGTTGTAAGACTGCTCTTTAACACTTGTAATGCATGTTTCTTTAACCTGTGTTCTACATCTGAACTACTTCATTTATTGTAATACATAATCTATTAATGGAAATGTGTTGTATATGCTGTTAACACTGTCTCACCCGTGTAGACTTCTCTCCTGGACATCAAACAAACCTTTCACATGAAGCTTGTTGTAACAACCGTGGCACTCATTCAGACTGCTTCGTGAGTGTTGTACGTATTATCTCACCTTGTATGTTGTGACATCCGCATCCATGTGGACTGCTCCGTTGAAATCTGTGCATGTCCTGTTGTGTTGTGTGTTCCTAGTAGTGTTGGGACTGCTCCCAATTGACCTAGAACTCACTCTCACCCTCTCCCTTGATAGTGAAAGAACCAATGACACAAGTGACACTTCTCACTTCTCAAAGACAAAGTGAACCACTCTCCTATGCTAACAAGCAAGAGTTGAGGCAAATCCTTAAGACAATGGCAACCGAACCATCATACCGGATAGGACTCCCACACCAAACGGTGTGAGGTATAGTTGGGACTTCATTCTAGGGTGATCCCCTGAATGTTGGTGGGTCCAACGCCGTCAACAATAGGTAATTACACAGATGAGTAGGTTGCAATAGAAATTCAGAGCCCTGGTCATTCATTGATGCAATCACCTTTCCAATCTTCCTTGTATAGGTTAGGATCCCCTGATAGAATTTTACCTTGTTGTGTGGATGTGGAATGCCATAATACATGTGGGTCTCCCTTACTGCTAATTATGGCTACAACCATAGATTGAAGACATGATGCTTTTGTTCAGAGGGAAAAACAAAGCCATAGTTCTCTTGAATTGGGAGCTAATGTGAATCCCAGTTCATGGTATGATAGGGGATCTCCTATAGGTAAATTTGACTGGGGAGTTCAAGGAGAAGAATTGAGAAAATCAAGAAAGTTGGCCTCATTTGGTCCTCACAATTATGAAGAACCAGATTTGTCTTGGGTTCAAACATTGGTAAAGGAGAAAGTGATAGTGTAAAACCCTCCTCCCACATTCACCCAAGCTAACTGGTCCATCGGGGTAAAAATGTGGCAGAGAGTTACCATGATATGATTCAACTCCCCAAGTACCATTAAGGAAGTGGAACCAACATGACAAGAACAATCTAACCTTTTAGATATGCTACAAAACCTTTAGGAGCTAACTAGCTCTTCTAGGTGACAAACCCCTGAGGAAACTTACCTTTTTCTAAACTAGAGCCCCAACCGCTCCCTTTCGAAGCCCTCCAAGTGAATGAAAGACTCAAGTCGCTCCCATGATCCTGCCTAAGTGCGACTCTAACCTTTTTTTGCCAGTGCTATGCCATCAACTACACCATTTAAGGCTATTTTTCAGGGCTAAGACACAGTCATTGCCCAGAACTCCATGAAACTTCCAGAACTCATAAAAGACACGAAGACAATGCTTTTGATAAAAAACTTGATCAAGAACTTGATTGGATCCGTACTAACCATGACAAAAATTTCATCAACAATGTCACAAATATGCAATCTACAGGTCATAACAATAGATTTGAGCATAGGGGTCTCATGCTTATCTGCGAATCACTAAGAAGAATTGATGCCTTTTCAAAATAACTGTATTATCATCTATTGGGTCATATATTCATTTTCATTCATTTATTAATCAAAACATGATGAGAGCCAAACATCATCAGCTTCATAAAACTTACCCATAACCAACATATAACCAACATAAATAACAATGATACGACAACCATAAAAACCACATATGGACCAATACATTTAGACATAAAATACCAAGGAGAAGGAGCTCTTATTAATGAATGCATAGGTCGATTAGGTATGGGACTTGCATGAACCACCCGACCATATATTGGGCTAAACCAAATATCTCTTTCAGCTAATCACCCCCATCCATATTCCAAGCATGAATGTGGGATCTCATGAAACCAATCCAACAAAACTGAACTAGGGCTTCTAGAAGCCAAGCCACCTCATCCATCAACCAATGATTCCACCTCATGGTTGGACATCACTAATCATCACTAGATTGGTTTCCTCCCAAGTTCTCCAAGGCTCCAGAGAATTTGTTCCAACCAAAGCTTCTAGAAGCCAAACCACCTTAACCATAAACCAATGATTTTGCCTCATGGTCGGACATCACTAATCATCACTAGATAGGTTTCCACCCAAGTTGTCCAGGGCTCCAAATAATTTTTTCCAACCAAGGCTTCCAGGACTAGTAACTCAACCCACAACTACCGCCAGGCTCCAGAGCGTTTGTCCAACCAAGGATCCAGGACTAGTAACTCAACCCACCAAGGGTTCTAGAGTGTTTGTCCAACCAAGGATCTAGGACTAACAACTCAACCCAAGTTGTTACAGGGCTTCCAAAGTGTTTTTCTAACCAACGCTCCAGGAACTAATGACTCAACTCACAACCAAAGGAATATGAGAGCCAACTAGAAAGAAAAAAGAAAAAAGAAAAAACAAACAAACAAACAAAAACCCACAACACCATGACTATCCAAGAGATGGAAAGGTTAGGCAAAACAATTGCCAATCCAGAAAATCCTCCATTCCAATGACAGATCATAACCAAATAACCACATGCATATGCCATGCATGCAAAAACTAGCAAGGAAATAATACACGCAACTTGATACCTGCAAGCCAAACCTGCTGTAGATTTGATCCCAATGTCCTTTTGTGTTTCCATAGTTTTCCTTTGCCTTCTTGATCCAAATCCCAAGTATGCCACACTCCCCCAATAGTGCTCCAAGAAAACTCTAAGTGTTCAAGAGTATGAGAGAGAGAGAATAGAGAAAGAGCTCCAAAAATGAACTAAATAAATTCTGTCAACTGATCCTCATAATCCTTTTTATTAATGAAGCTTCTATTTTCTTCAATTTCCATTATTTTCCTTCATTTTCCTCCTCACATGCAACCTATAACATTTCACCTTCCTTTTCTCCTAATTTCCATTATTTTCATAAATAAAATGTCAGTTAATTCCACTTTGTCTTTCCAAAGCCTTAACCATTGCCTTTGCTAATTTCCGTGGCCATTAATTAATCATAAGAGATCCCCATCACTATTTTTTTGCCCAACATTCATCTTGGAATACGTGTCCCATGACTAGGGCCTTATTTTTCCTTTATTAACTTTATTACATGGATTTTTGACCATGGTTGTTACAGATAGGTGAGGGTGGATATGGAGTTGTCTACAAGGGTTTGCTTGCAAATGGAACAATGAATGCAGTTAAAAACCTTTTCAAAAATTTGTAGGTTTCACTCTCTAAGTTGGCCTGTAGTTTTTTTATTCTTCAATTTTCTTTAATTGCTTTTATTTGTTTTGTCTAGAAGAATTATGTACTTATTATATGGGTTTTTCTCAATCTTTGAATATCTATGATGTGATCTAAAGGGCCAACAAAAAAGGAGTTTAGGGCAGAAGTTGAGGCCATAGGTCACATGCGACACAAAAATCTAGTACGTCTCCTTGGATTATACATGGAAGGAAGGAACTCAGAGGTAAATTTCTCAATACAACAGATTAATTTCCCTTCTCTTCTCATAGATGTAGCTTACATGAAGTTAGTTATGTTCAATAAATTCAACTAGGAAACATGTCAAAACAATATTTTAAAACTTATGACATGTAAGCTATAATAATGCTAACTAATCACATTAGTTAAAATATCATAACCCATTGATCCTTTTGTTTCCACGTAATTCAATTCTTCATTTAAAAATATTTTGAAAATTTGATTGTTATGAAACCAACTCACAAAAAGATAGAAAAGATAGATCAACACCTTAGAATTCAGCCTCTTCGAGGGGGCAACCTCCTTTACATTACACAAAAGAACTATTCTTGGATGATTCAAATGAAAAAACCTTCTTTCTATATATAGGAGTCTAAAGGCTCACAATATAACCAAAACCGACCTAACAATAATAATATAAAGGCACAAAAATAACAATAGTGGGATTCTATGGGGCAGAATAATAACAATATGGGGACAATAGGGGCAGAACAATAAAAATAAGGGATACAAAAACAATAGTAATGGGGTAATCACTAGTATTATAGGGACCTAACATGCCCCTCTCCTTCAAAAAAGTGTTGTCCTGAACGCTTGAGCAGTTATGGATGCTTCTGTATAAAATTCTCATCCTCCCATGTGGAATCTTCAATGGGTAAGTTCTTCCACTTGATGAGATACTCTGAAATTGATTGATTTCGTAGGTTTCAAGTTCTTGTTTCTTAATAAGCTCTAACAGAATGAAAAAGCATCCAAAGAAAGAATAACAAGGCATAATTGCACAATTATGTTCACTAGAGGTTCCCACATCGAAATCAACGATTTCTCCATATCTCCAAAAAGTCTTGGACAATAATTCCAAGGTATTTGAGACTCCCAAAGGCATCCCACCTATTCATGATCATGACCATGCTATTAATTTGATTCCAGGAAGTGTTCCTCCAAACAATAGGCCTTACAAATATCCCTATGTCCAAAATAGTGAAATTGAACGTATGGTTGCAGAAATGCTAGAGGATGGTATAATTCAACCTAGTCAAAGTTATTTCTTTGCTCCAGTAGTATTGGTCCACAAAAAGTATGGATCATGGCACATGTGCCCAGATTATAGGGAGCTCAACAAGCTCACTATTATAGATAAATTTCCCATTCCTGTCATTGATGAATTATTGGATCAATTGCATGGATGATTTTACTTCACCAAGTTGGATTTTCGTTTAGGATATCAACAAATCAGAATGAAGACTATAGACATTCCAAAAACAACATTTAGAACTCAGATGGTTACAGTAGGAAGAAATTTCAGACCTTGGAGATCCAAAATTACAGAGATACGTCATATTCAATATCGAGCTCCAACAAAGTGAAAAAAGGTGTGTAGTTTTTTTTTTTTTTTTAATTTTTGCATAAGCTTGGTTGAAAAATTGGTTTGAAGGAATTCAAAGGGCATAGTGAAGCATTATTATCGGTAATTGATGCCCCAAAGAAAGAAAATGGAAACACCTAGTAAGCAACCTGAAAGCTCTGATACCAAATGTTATGAAACCAGCTCACAAAAAGATAGAAAAGATAGATCAACGCCTTAGAATTCAGCCTCTTCGATGGGGAAATCTCCTTTACATTACACAAATGAAAAATTCTTGGATGATTCAAATGACAAAACCTCCTTTCTATATATATGAGTCTAAGGGGTCACAATATAACCAAAGACGACCTAACAATAATAATATAAAGGCACAAAAATAACAATAGTGGGATTCTATGGGGCACAATAATAACAATATGGGGACAATAGGGGCACAACATTAAGAATAAGGGATACAATGACAATAGTAATGGGGGAATCACTAGTATTATAGGGACCTAACATTGAGAAATTAACGAAATCAAACAGTTTGCTTCATTCATGTAACTCAAATTTCCAGAATTTAGAATTTGTCAATCTAGTCAAGAATGAGGTCAATCTGCAGGATCTGTTTGCATGCACTAGATGCATTGATTTTAGTGTAGATTTTGTTTTCTAATTCTATTTGATTGCTTGCACTAGATGCATTGATTTCAGTGAAGATTTTAATTTCTAATCCTATTTGATTGCTTGCATTAGATGCATTGATTTCATTGTAGATGTTGATTCCTAATCATATTTGATTTCTAGCATTAGATGAATTGATTTCAATGTAGATGTTGATTTATAATCCTATTTGATTGCTTGCATTGAGTTTAGTTATTTTCTTAGTCGGGAAGAAGTAAATCTTTCTTGAGAACTTGGTATTATTTTTAGTCAATTGACATCACTAGTCATAATTTTCCTTCCCTTTCCTTTTGGTACTCTGTATCAAATCCTAGTTTCTGAAGAGAAGTGATATTTTGCATAATGCTACTATATGAGTATTTTAATAATGATAATTTAGAGTGATGGCTTCATGGAGCTATGAGACAATAAATTTTTTTGACTTGGGAGGCCTGCATGAAGATTACACTTGGATTTGTAAATTCGTAAGTAATTTGCTTGCCTTCTTGCATTGCTTTCTTTACCATATTTATTAACAAATTTTAATTGGTAAAAGTACATGTCGCAATGTTGAGTAGCATTATATACCTCACATTGAGTTTTTTTATGAATAAAATTTCACTACATTGTAGGTTTTCATGCAATGATCTTTTTCAATGAATTATTGGAAATATTAATTGACTAGTTGTTTTTTTAATTGTAGGCTTGCATATCTACATGAGGCAGTTCAACCAAAGGTTGTTCATAGGGAAATTAAGGGAAACAACATCTTAATTGATAATGAGTTCAATGGAAAGCTCTCAAACTTTGGATTAGCACAGTTTCTTAGATTAGAAAAGAGCCACATCACAATTAGTGTAACAAGCACTTTTGTGTACTGTCTCTCAAAATATGTCCACAATCATTTTGGTACACATGGCATTTTATTTTTGTTGAATGTTCATGGAAACCTTTGGGAATTCCTACTTTAGAAAGTATAGTTGGAAACTTGGAATCCTATGTTCTCCTTGCCTACCTAATGCTATAAAATATATGCATGGATCATCTCTATTCTGGGTATTATTTTTCAATCTTTGAGATTTAGAACTTGTAGTTATTTCATGTGGAATTTCATCTATATTGGAATTTCCTTGTGAGGAGATCCATACTTCTATGTGGCACTTGCTACATATAAAATCTGCATGATTGCAGTTAAAAACCTTTACAACAATTTGTAGGTTTCACTCTCTAAGTTAGCATGTAGTTTTTAGTTCTTATTTCAGATTTCTTTACTTTCTTTTATTTGTTTTGTCTAGCATAATTATGTACTTGTTGTATGGGTTTTTCTCAATATCTTAATATATTTTATGTGATCTAGAGGACAAGTAGAAAAGGAGTCCAGGGCAGACGTTGAAGCCATAGGTCACATGTAGTACGACTCCTTAGATTCTGCGTGGAAGGAACTCACAAGTAAATTTGTCAATATAACAAATTAATTTCTCTTATCTTCTCATCGATGTAGCTTACATGAAGTTAGTTATGTTCATATCCTATCATTCTCTGCAAAAGTAAATATTTCTTGAGAACTTATGATGGCATTGTTGTCATTGATGGCAAAGGAGCAACAACAAATTAACAAGAGCAGAAAAAGAGTAGCAAAGGAACAACAACAACAAAGGAAAAGGAAAAACAACAAGGAAAAGTAGCAACAACAAGGAACACTAGGAAAGTAGAAAATAAGAGCAACAGAAGAGCAATAAATTAGCAACAACAACAAAACAAAGATATGTCATTGAGAAGCAAGAAGATCAACAAAGGAGTAGTAGTAACAAAACATAGATATGACATTGTGTGTACATTGTATTAAAGGGATTGTGTATTGTAGGAGAAACAAGGTATGAAAAGGAGAAGATACATTTGTTAGATGTTGAATATGTTGTTATAGTTGTAAAGAAAGAAGTTATGCTTGATGACGATAGAACAAAGGAGAAACAAATATCTTCATGGGTTGGTATAACATCGATGCTTGCATGTGTTGTGTATATGACTAATTTGAAGACTGGTTTGTTGGAAAAAATTGTTGTGATGCAAGGCAAAACTCCATGATAGCAAAGGCAAGGTTGCTGAGACAATGACATGAAGATGTTGTGATGCAAGTCCAAGGCAAAGAGAAATATGTTCAGAGATTATTGTGATGCATTAATGGAAAATTTTGTTACTGATCATGAGGAAATAATTACCTATAATGTTACATGATGTTGGCATTATGCTGATGAATTTAATCATTACACGTGGATAAAAATAATATTGTGTGGAGCATTTATTTTTTTCTTCTAATATTCAAAATTTGAAGAGTTTGGAAACGAATGATTGGAAAGCAAAGAGTCAAGCATGTTCACTTCATATTCTTATGTGGGAACAAAAACAACCATCAAAGTTCATTTATAAATTTGTACAAGGCTGGAGAGATGGGGGTTAGAGTATTAGAGAATGTGAGAACTGATTAAGAAGCTATGCATTAGTTACTTGGCACATATAGAGAAGATGTGATGCAGATTTAAGGAGAAGAAGAATCTGAAATAGAGATGGAGATATGAAGAACTATAGACCAGGCAAACCAACATATTGTTTTCATTTTGCATGAGGGGATTGGGGTGTCCTTTTAATTTGTGGCTTGAAAAATATCAAGTTGGAGCCTATTGAGTTAGGAGCCTCCTGAGGGTTGTAGCATGCTGAAAACATATGGGAGTTGGAACTTCCTTGCATGTTGTAGCTTGCAGGAAATTGAGGTATCAACATCTTGTAGGTTGAAGTATAGAAAATCAGATGTAATAAGGGCGTAGGAGCTTGCCTTTGCATCACAACAATACAAGAATTGTGATTCTCTCCCTTTATGGGTTTCCACTTATATCTAGTGTCCATATGTGCTTGCTTTTATGTGCTACTGTGATGTTATGGTTTTCTTATTACTTGTTCTTCACATATTCAATATGTTGGTCATTATGTGTTAAGATGCTCATTTAAAAGTTCAGTTAATGAGTTTTAAAGAAAATAAATTAATGTCCATGAAAGTGCTAAACTAATTCACTGCCCACCCCCCACTCCCCACCACACTCTCAGTTTATCCAAGCTTTCATCAACTTGGTATTATTTTAAGTCAATTTGACATCACTACTCATACTTTTCCTTTCCTTTCCTTTTGGAACTCTGTATCAAATCCTAGTTTTTGAAGAGAAGTGTTTTTTTGCAGAATGCTACTATATGAGTATGTTAATAATGCTAATTTAGAGCAATGGTTTCATAGAGCTATGAGAAAACATGTTTTTTTACTTGGGAGGCCCACATGAAGGTTACACTTGGAACTGCAAATGCATAAGTAATTTGCATGCATTCTTGCGTTGCTTTCTTCACTATACCTTTAGTTGTTAGATTTCTTAACAAATTTTAATTGGTAAAAGTACACGACACAATGTTGACTATCATTATATACTGCACATTGAGTTTTTTTATGAATAAAATTTTACTGCGTTATAGGTTTTCAGGCAGTGATCTTTTTCAATGAATTGTTGGAAATATTAATTGACTGCTTGTTTTTTAAATTGCAAGATTGCATATCTACATGAGGTGGTTGAACCAAAGGTTGTTCATAGGGACATCAAGGAAAGCAATATCTTAATTGATAATGAGTTCAATGGCAAACTCTTAGATTTTGGATTAGAAAAATTTCTTAGATCAGAAAAGAGCCACATTACAACTAGAGTAATGGGCACTTATGGGTATTGTCTCTCAAAATATTTCTACAATCATTTTGGTACACATGGAATTTTATTTTTGTTGCATGTTCAGGGAAACATTTGGGAATTCCCACTTTATAAAGTACAATTGGAAAGTTGGAATACTCGGTTCTCCTTTCCTACCTAATGCTATAAAATATGTGCATGGCTCATCTCTACTGCGTGTATTATTATTTAATCTCTGAGATTTAGAACTTGTAGTTCTTTCATGTGGAATTTCATCTATATTGGAATTTCCTTGTGAGGAGATCCATACTTCTATGTTGGACTTGCTACATATAAAATTTGCATGATTGCAGTTAAAAACCTTTTTAGCAATTTGCAGGTTTCACTCTCTAAGTTAGCCTGCAGTTTTTTATTCTTATTTCAGATTTCTTTACTTGCTTTTATTTGTTTTGTCTAGCATAATTATGTACTTGTTTTATGGGTTTTTATCAATATTTGAATATCTTTGATGTGATCTGGAGGACAAGAAGAAGGAGTTCAATGCAGAATTTCAGGCCATAGGTCATGTGCGACAAAAAAATCTAGTACGACTCCTTGGATTATGCGTGGAAGGAACTCACGTAAATTTGTCAATACAATAGAATAGTTTATCTTATATTCTCATAAATGTAGCTTACATGAAGTTAGTTATGTTCGTATCCTATCATTCTCTGCAAAAGTAAATCTTTCTTGAGAACTTGTGATGAAACTGTTGTCATTGATGGAAAAGTAGCAACAACAAAGTAACAGGAGCAAAAAAAGAGTAGAAAAGGAACAACAACAACAAAGAAAAGGAGCAACAACAAGGGAAAGGAGAAACAAGGAGGAACACTAGAAAAGTAGCAAAGAATATAAGCAAAAGAGCAGCAAATGAGCAACAACAACAAAACAAAGATATGTCATTGAGCAGAAAGAAGATCAACAAAGGAGTAGTAGTAATAAAGCATAGATACGGCATTGTGTGTACATTGTATTAAAGGGATTGTGTATTGTAGGAGCAACAAGGTATGCAAAGGAGAAGATAGGTATGCTAGATGTTGCAAATGTTGTTATAGTTGCGAAGAAGCAAGCTATGCTTGGTATGCTTGATGATAGCAGAATAAAGGAGTAACAAATATCTTGATGGCTTGGCAGAACATTGATGCTTGGATGTGTTGTGTATAAGGATGATTTGAAGACTTGTTTGTTGGAGAAAATTGTTGTGATGCAAGGCCAAAATCCATGACAGATAAGGCAATCTTGCTGAGATAATGACATGAAGTTGTTGTGATGCAAGTCCAAGGCAAAGGCAAAGATGTTGCAAAGACTGTTGTGATGCATTAATGGAAAATTTTGTTATTGATCATGACGAATGAATGCTCAATTATATAATCATATGTTATTCCTATAATGTTACATGATGTTGGCATTATGTTGATGAATTTAATCATTACATGTGGATGAAAATAATACTAGATGGAGCATTTAATTTTTTGTTCTAATATTCAAAATTTGAAGAGTTTGGAAATGAATGAGTGGAAGGAAAATAGTCAAGCATGTTCACTTCACGTTCTTATGTGGGAAAAGGAACAACCATCAAAGTTCATTTATAAATTTGTGCAAGGTTGGAGAGCTAGGGGTTAGAGTATTAGAGAATGTGAGAGTTGATTGAGAAGTTATGCATCAATTACCTAGCACAAATAAAGCAGATGTGATGCATATTTAAGGAGATGAAGAATCTGAGTCAGAGATGGAGATATGCAGACTATAGACTAGATAAACCTGCATATTTTTTTCGTTTTGCATGAGGGGATTGGGGTGTCCTTTCAAGTTGTGGCTTGATAAATATCAAGTTGGAGCGTATTGAGGTAGGAGCCTCATGAGGGTTGTAGCCTGCATAAAACATATGGGGGTTGGAGATTCCTTGCATGTTGTAGCTTACAGAAAATTGAGATATCAACCTCTTGTATGTTGGAGCCTACATAAAATTAGATTTAATAAGGGAGTAAGAGTTTTCCTTTGCATCACAACAATAATAAAATTGTGATTTTCTCCCTTTATGGGTTTCCACTTATATCTGGTGTCCATATGTGCTTGCTTTTATGATCTATTGTGATGTATGGTTTGCTTATTACTTGTTACTCACATATTCAATATGTTGGTCATTATGTGTTGAGATTCTCATTTAAAAGTTCAATTAATGAGTTTTAAAGAAAATAAATTAATGTCCATGAATGTACTAAACTAATTCACCACCCCCCCGCTCTCAGTTTAGTCAATATTTCATCAACTTGGTATTATTTTTATTCAATTTGACATCACTAGTCATAATTCTCCTTTCCTTTCCTTTTGGCACTCTATATCAAATCCTAGTTTTTGAAAAGAAGTTCCCTTTTGCAGAATGCTACTACATGAGTATGTTAATAATGGTAATTTAGATAAATGGTTTCATGGAGCTATGAGACAACCAGGTTTTCTAACTTGGGAGGCCCCTATGAAGGTTATACTTGGAACTGCAAAAGCATAAGTAATTTTCCATCCTTCTTGCATTACTTTCTTTACTATATCTTTAGTTGTTAGATTTCTTAACAAATTTTAATTAGTAAAAGTACACGACACAATGTTTACTAGCATTATATACTGCACATTGAGTTTTTTTATGAATAAAATTACATTGCATTGTAGGTTTTTAAGCAATCATATTTTTCAATGAATTGTTGGAAACATTAACTGACTGATTGTTTCTTAAATTGCAAGCTTGCATATCTACATGAGGTTTTTGGACTAAGGTTTTTCACAAGGACATCAAGGCCAACAACATCTTAATTGATAACAAGTTCAAAGGCAAGCTCTCATATTTTGGATTAGCAAAGTTTCTTAGATCAGAAAAGAGCCACATTACAACTAGAGTAATGGGCAATTTTGGGCATCTCTCTCTCTCTCTCTCTCTCTCTCTCTCTCTATCTATCTATCTCTCTCTCTCTCTCAGAATAAAATATTTCCACAAACATTTTGGTACTCATGGCATTTTCTTTTTGTTGCATGTTCAAGGAAACCTCTGGGAATGGCCACTTTAGAAAGTACAGTTGGAAAATTGGAATTCTCTATTCTCCTTGCCTACCTAATGCTATAAAATATATGCATGGCTCATCTCTAGTCTGGGTATTGTTATTCAATCTTTGAGATTATAACTTGCAGTTCTTTCATGTGGAATTTCCATGTGAGGAGATCCATACTTCTATGTGGCATTCACTACATATAAAATTTACACATAGTAGTAAATGGTAAATATCATTGTTTATTATATTTCATATTTCCTCCAGACCACTAGTAGAGCATTTTTGGGTGTTACAAATTTTTATTTTGGTGAGGTCATACCTACTCGAAAGTATGACTATATTACTCATGGGTATGTGTGTAAACACCCATATGATGACCTGTACCTTGAACAATGTAGAGCTAATTGGTGTTTACATGTTATTACTTCTATCTGGTTGATCTTTGGCGTCTGGTTATGGGATAAATTTAAGCTTTTGGATTTGTGCATCGAAATGGGATATCCATGTTCATTTCTCGATTTGGTTGCCAAATATTGCAATTATTCTCTATTGGCACTTATATATCATGCAATAAATTGGCAGTCAAGTTGGTCTAATTGACATGACTAGAAACACTGTGTGTATAATTTTCTAATGGTTATCTGAAACATAAAAGGGAAATAATATTGGAAGTTAAAAGTGTTAATTTTTAATGCTTAAAATTATGGAATGCTTAATTCTTCATTTGTTTCCACATTGGTGAAGTGTTTCCTATTTATGTCGTTTGGGACAAAGCTTTTAAAAACTTTAAACAATGACTCTATATTCTGTTGGTGTGATGGAATTTTCAGGTATTTTTCCCTAGAGCATGCAATTTTAGGATTATTGAATGAAAGAAGTGATATTTACAGTTTTGGAATCCTTCTCCTTGAAACTATCATGGGTAGAGAACCAGTTGAATACAATTGGCCTATAGGCGAGGTAGGTTCACAAAAATTCCTTTAAACATGCATGTTGATTTAGTTTCTATGTTAAGGGTGTGGCTTTAGGTTCTGCATCAACAAAATTCCAAAAGATTGACTTTTTTTTTAGTTAGTTGTATGGTTTATGGACATGTGAACCTTGTAGAATTGCTAAAGATGATGATAGGAAGTAAACACTCAAAAGACGTTGTATACCCAAATATGGAAATGAAACCATCTACATGTGATTTGAAGAGGGCACTTTTGGTTGCCCTAAGATGTGTCAATTCAGATTCTGAGAAAAGACCTAGATTATGAGAAAAGACCTAGGATGGGACATGTGGTGTGCATGCTTGAAGCAGATGGGTTTCATTCCCATGAGGTAGGTCTAAAGATCTCTATAATTTATCTCAAGTGCCATTTTACCTTTTCTTTGGCTTGTATTCATGGCCAAAGGTGGGCATCTAACCTTTTAACATGTATGATGAGACAATAAAGAAAAATTCTAAAGTTGGACCTATTTACAGGATTGAAGAGGCAGAGCCAACTATGACAGAAACAAAATACTTGACAGTCAAGGTGGGATAGCCTATAAAATTATAACAGAAGATTAAACTTCTCGAGATGTGGAAACATAAAGAAGACATATACTGTAGCAGGAAAATACTAGGGAGAGAAAAAAGGGCATGGTATTTGAATGTTGATCTCATGCATGATTTTTTTATTGATTTCCAAGGTTTTTTTTCATTTTTTTTACTTTTCATAGGAAAAAAATCTCATTGCATACTTTGTTGTCTCCCACATATATGTTACATGGAAGATAGTCAAAATTTTGTTGCACTATATGGATTTTGTATAAGGGAAGCTGGTATTGTTTTCTCAGACTTCTGAATGCATTGTTGGGCATTTTGCACCATGGAATACAACACAAATCCTGTAGTCAATTTATTCATTTTCCCAAGTAAAGAACTTATACCTTTCTGTACCAAGCTCAAAAGACAACAAAATTCAACCTGCAATCTTATAACCTGGTAGAAACATGTGTGAGGTGACAATCATGTACCAACCCCTGCAGTAATGTTGATTGAGATTACAGTAAAATTATGCTGACTAGATCAACATATCATATGCCCTTAGTAATGCACATTATGAATTATGGGAAGGATTTGTCATAATCATTTTTTCAATTCCTAACAATCGTGTACATAATTGTTTCAAGCTTCAATTTATGCCTCGTGGATTAGGTCTATGTAAAGAAGAAAAGCTCCGCCATTGTATTTTTTAGAGAGTTCATGATATTTTTATTCAAGAATCTTACAAATAATGAAATCAACCATTGAATTTGTCAAAGATCATACACCTTTGTTAATATATGTGCACAACATTTAGAAAGTCATGGAATATAGATAAAAAATGATGCACATTGGATCTGGCCCTCTGTGATAAGGTAGCTCAAAGTTTTTGTCCTTGTGTGTGTGTTTAATAGCTTTTAGAGCATGCTTATAGGAAAGCGGATTGTTCATTTCTACATTCATCTAAAAAGGACTCTTCTGATTATTTAGTTGTCTTTTGAATCATGAAGTTGATTTAGGATGTCCAATATTATAAATCAAGTGTTAATATGACTACAATGTTTTGATTTTCTCTCTTTATGCTTGAGCCTTGACCTTGATTTATACACAAAAGTCAAATTATAGCATTGAATTAAATAAGAAACATTCCTAGGGTGAAATTGTTCAAAATCAGAAAATTTCTTTATGTGCAGCCTGGACTTTATTTGCAAAATTTTAGGTGCAAGGGCATAGAATTTGTTTGCTCAATTAACAAATTTTGTGTGGTGTGGGGTTTGCAAATTATCTAAATGGTTTTTACATATTTACAATCACTCGGGCAATTTATATTATCATATTCCTAAGAAAACCGATGAAGTTGCACATCATTTTAATATATTTTTACGACTACTGCATCGTGATGTAGTGTACTCGATGTCTAACAAACCAATGCCATATATTGTTGTTGATCTAAATGATCCAGATTTAAACAGGAACACAACAAATTACAGAGATAACCATAAACACAGAGATGCAGTGGAAATAATACTTCATTTCATTAATGTAAAACACTGAAATATGCTTACAAACAGCAATGGAAATAAAACCAACTAGGGCGATGGTAGCTTATCTTTGAGAAGAGATGTGGCGGCTACATGCCTTTGAACTACCTTACAATGAGGCTCAAGAACCTTTTTATTATTAAACAATAAGAGCAAACCCTAAACAACCAAAACCCTAACCCGAAGAGATGTAACGCCAAGAGTTTATGGGCCCCATTGGGGTGAGTTGGACAACCAACTTCCCAGGGTCGATATTATCTCCGTTTGACATGCATGAAAACCCATTGGAAAGATCCCTTCGATGACTACGATGGAAAAGATGATTTTAGACCAATGTTTTTCTAACCATTGCACGCCAATTAAAACATCAAAAGAACCAAAGGGAAACACATTTAGATTTACTTTGATTGGATTACTAACTAATCCAACAAGACAATTTTCCACTTTTTCTACCACTCTCCTTTTTCCCTAGTGGCTAACTATACCAGCCACAGGTTCTTAAACTTGATAGCTTGTAGATGACACATTTCCACTACTTTAACTCAAACTTGCTCTGGGATCTATGAAAGTGGACACAACATGACCATAAATCTTACCTTCAAATTCAATTATTGTAGGTTGATATTTAGTCTGGTGATCCTACAATGCCACACTAATTTAAGGTAGGCTTCTCGCCACTTCTCCTATGGTATATGCCTCTTGGGTATTTGATGCCGGTTTTGTTCTTCCACTATAAGAATATTTTTTAGTATAATGTGGTTCTCCATAACCCCAACACTGTAATGGGGGTTTCTATGGTAGACCAAATTCAGGTCTGCTTGATGGTTTTGTTGGTTTAGATTAATTTTGCAGCCTAGGCTTTTTTTGATTTTTCCCAAAAATTTTATCTACCGGTTCTTGTGCAGATTCTTGGTATTGGTAGTTTTTTCATTCTTAATATTCTAGAGATTTTTCTACCCTTTCTTACTTGTCCATGATTTGCTACCATCCCTTTTTTGCTTCATCTGCTAATAGCATATCCGTGCCTTACGAACAACTTTGTCCATAGTCTTAGGGTTATCGAACTCCAACCGTTCCTTCATAAATACAGGAAAACTACTTATGAAATGTTGCACCTTCACCTTCTCCTCACATATATGAGGAATGTACCTTAGTAAGGAAATAAATTTTTCCACATACTCATGCATGAGTAGTTGACCCAACCTAAGGTCATGAAATTCCTTGGCTTTATCATCATAAAATTGCTTAGTCACGTACTTTTTCTTAAAATATTTCTGGAAGTTCTCCCATGTTACTTCTTAGTCATCGACTCCATGCATTGCCTTAACTTCCTCCCACCACGAAGTTTCTTTTCCTTGGAGCTGGTAGATTTCCAAACGGGATTTCAAATTGTTACCATACTGATAAATCTGGAAGTATTTATTCATATTTATTATCCATGCTTCAGCGACTTCCTTTGACTCGCCATCAAAGGTTGGGGGTTTAATTTTTCTAAATTCGCCTTGTAATTTTGTCTTCTGTATTTTTGCCCCCTTTTTCCTAGAAGCATTTCGAAATTCTTCTTCATTCATCTCTTTATCCCCTTCTGACTTTTGTGTGTGACTTTTCTTAGGTATACTGTCCTCTCTTCGTCTATGTGACTCTGATTTATTTCGGTTATCGGTAGTTGGAACAAAATTCCTGTGATTTTGTTTGTTAGTTAAACTCTTCATTATTCGTTCCTCCTCCCACATTAGTCACTCATTATCTGCCCTTAAATTGGCAATTTCTATTCTTAATTGTTGTACTATCTCCAACAATATAACAATTGTGGTTCAAGGTTCTTCCTCCAACTGAACCCACATTTCTGGATTGGTTCCTAGAAAGGGTATCGAACCAGACCCTATAGGTGGCCTTACATGTGGTGTAGTCATCACATCACTTCCTCTCCTTGTCTTTCTTTCTTTGTGGAACAAATAATAAAATTTGTTATTCTCTTGGTTTTCCCTGAATAAACTACAGTGTGGTAATCGTGCCTTTGATACCACTTGTAACATCCCTAATTCATATACAAATAATATATATATATATATATAAACTTAAAACATTTGATGCTTTGTTATGCAACCTCTCGGTTACCATAAATCTGATTGCAATTATGTATAAATCCTTTAGTGTATATACATAAGGTTTACACATAAAATTTGTCTCTCTACAATCGCTCAAACCATTGACAACTACCATGGTTGATTATACATACATATTTGTTGTTCGGTACATGTGCATGTGCATATTAATGTTTATTCGTCGCAATGCCTTATTTTCCTTTTGATTATTATTAGATGGCCACATTTGTTATGCCACATGGGACGTAAATGTTTAGGATATATTAATATAGTTTCGATGGTTCAACATGTTACATAAATATTTTTGAATCACATTACGATAATGTTTATGCATATGCTAACCTAGACAACGTCATAATGTTGTGTGATTCCTTGTCCTTAATGAACATGTGAGAAGTGATAAATGTCAAGAATTGGAATTCTCCATCTCTTCAATCATGTCAATTTAGGGTTTTGTTGAGGGGTCAACATATCCACGCTTCATACCCTCTAGGGTTGCAATCAACGACAGGGAGGCATGGTGGTTGGTTATGGGGTAACTACCCCTCTCCCGCTGCACCAAATTGTTCTCACTTGCACATTCACTCTGATAGAAAGAGCTCTACAGCTACTCAGCCCGCCAAGTTTGGATTACCTACGTTTCTCAGTCATTGCCCTCCCTTCGGTCAACCAAATTTACCGGAATACAAAATCCATTTCACAGGAAGGTATGCGTTATTCAACTATGGAAGTCTTTATTTAAATATTAGTTTGTTGGAAGTTTTTAAGTTGACTAATAATTGGTTCCCTGAAACTATTCTCAGAAGTTGGTTCATTTTGTTTGATTTTTATCTCTTATTGGTTATTTTTATGGACGTGTTGAACTCTGGTGTTACTCTAGGGTTTGTCTAAGACTATTTTTCGAAAACACTACTCGAATTCCTTGGCAATTACATATGCAGAATAGGTATAAACAGTACCCAGTCATGCACATAAACAAAGCACTGGGTAAATCTTAACTTGGGTTTCAAGTTATTTGGTTTGATTTCTTTATTTTACTGTGCAGGGTTTACACATATTCTCTCGGTTTCATATCGAATCATTATATATGAATTACAAGTTTTACTTTGGGAATTTTGTTTAAATCTCTTTCTAATGGAGCAACTAATCGATTGGAATAAATATTCAAGTTTCAATCTGTTTTTCCCAAGTTCCCTAGATTAACTCTTTTTCCTTTATTTTCTAGGTCATTCTTTGAGAAGCCACACGCCTAGTTGTTGGTGTACCACTCAATTGGGGTTTTTAAGAAGTTGACATAATTTATAACTATGGTTTTGTATTTCGTGAAGTTGGTCCACGACTTGTGAACCATAGGTCTAATTAGGAATTTCACTAGCCAACCAACTCAAGAATTTCTCAATTGGGGTTTTTAAGGAGTTAGATATAATTTATAACTATGGTTTTGTATTTTGTGAAGTTGGTCCACAACTTGTGAACCATAGGTCTAACTAGGAATTCCACTAGCCAACCAACTCAAGAATTCCTTTTCGTGGCAGCGTTCTACAATGCTCAACAACCTCCTATATGAGGTACCAAGCTTTCATTTTTCTCTCTTGGGCCTCCTCCAATACCTCCTATATGAGGTACCAAGCTTTCATTTTTCTCTCTTGGGCCTCCTCCAATGAGGCTCTTTGTTTCAAGCCTTTTCCCTGGCACTCTCTTGACTCCTTTTTCCCTAAATAATTTATCTCTAGGGAGAAGAATAACTGCCTTCTAACTTTTTGGTAACTAAAACCTTCATTTGGCATATTTTCCCTCAATAATTTCCATGACTGACTATAATCAATATTATTAATAAAATTTAAAATAAAATAAACATTTATGTTTATTATCTACTCATACCAAATCATTTTAATAAAAATAAATTAAAAGACTACAATTCATTAAAAAATATTAAAAATAGTTCTAAAAATATATGAATAAATCTAACCTCTTACAAAATAAACTTGGAAATACTAAAATTTTTAAAATTCACATTTACTATTCCAAAAAAACTCGTACAAAAAATATAAAAATAAATAAAAAGCTACGCCATTTTACTTTTATATATATATAATTTACAAATGAGGGAGTGCGTAACTGACTTTATTCAACTACATTTCCATATTTAAAAGTTATCGTCCATATCGTCTGGTGTAATTAACCAATTAACTCAATCAAGAATCTTCTCTCAAACCAATTAATTCAACCAATAATCATTGGTTTTAGGACAATAAATTTTATAATGTTTTATACTCATCCCTATGACGAGTATAATAGTGTATTAGTTCTTGTTACTTTCAGTTTATGTATAACTTATTTTTCAGTTTATTTGTAACTCTTTTACTTATTGGACTCTCTGATTAAAATAGGTATTAGTTCTCGTTACTTTTAGTTTATGTATTTCTTTTCAGTTTATGTATAACTTCTTTGCTTATTGGACTCTCTACATCTTAACTTACCAGAACTAATAAAAAAATAACTTGAATATTTAATCTTTTAGAAGTAGTTGCACACTTAACTAAATAACAATGGTGCAATAGTTATACTAAGATTTAAATTTGATCGTTAAATACACCCGTGAAGGTTGAAATGGTCAATTTTGATTATTATTATTATTTTTTTTCCTAATAATATATTTTTCCTTGTTTAATTTAATTATGTATTTTTGTTTGTATGTTGTTTTGGTTAATTTTGAAGAGTTGAAATTGTAAATTTAAATTATTTAATAGGTAAAATTTTAGTGTTCAACTTGTTTTTCAAGATGTTAAATCATTCAAAAATAACAATTTTTTTAATATTTTGGTTTTAAAAATGGTCAATATAATTTTTTTTTAAATGAAGTGTTTTTTAATTTATAGGCGTTTTTTTTATTGGGTTGATTTATCTATTAGAGATTGAAGATAAAGGGGTTATTGCTAGAAGTGCTATATAGTTAGATAACATTTAATCAATTTAATCTAATATCAATGTGCAGTTAATATAGGGTATATCCCTATATTTAATATAGGGTATATCTGTATATAGGGTATATCCCTATATCTAATATAGGGTATATCTGTATATAGGGTATATCCCTATATCTAATATAGGGTATATCTGTATATCTGTAGGAGTAAATGTTTAACATTTAGCATTTATATGTGGGTGAAACTAAAAAAAATAGCATTAAAAGTAATTGGAAAAAAAGGTTAAAAGTAATATAAAGCCCAATGCGTGTAAACATTTAAATGTTGATTCAATTAATAATAAAAGGTTAAAGTCAATTTGTTATATTTTGATTTTGTTATTAACTTGTGAATATACTTTGTTACCATACAATGGGCCAATACCATGGCTTATCAATACCATATACCCAAAAACATAACTTCATTCACAATCAAAATATTTTATAACAATATGACACAATTCTTAACCATGGATATTCACCCACACTTTATGATATTATTAACATGTGAATAGGCTGTGTTACAATACCATGGGCCAATACCATGACTTATCAATACCACATGCCCAAAAAACATAACCTTTTTCACAATCAAAATATTTTAGTCTAGTTTAATTTTATAACATTTATTAATTAAATTTGAATGGAAAAAGGTTATCATTACTATTGAGATATATCTATACCCTCTATCCTCACGGTTGCTAAAAAGATTCCCATAGAAATTAAATCAATATTTCAATAAAATTAAAAATGAGAATACTTTTATATATAAAGATATGAAATATATACAATGTAAATAATATTACTAAGAATCACCATAGATTCATCTCAACTAAGGATCCAAGTGAGAGCAAACAAATTGAATAACAATAATAATGGAAAGATAGTGCATGATTGTTTTAAGTTTTTCATTCTTGTATTTTCTTTGACATGGTTGATCCAAAATATAGGTTTAATATATTACAATCAATTGATATTTTTTAATTTAGATACTTTCTTAAGCACAATATCATGGAATCAAATTTAGGAGAGAGAGAGAGAGGGGAGAGAGAGGGAGGGATATAGTTACAAAATGGAAGGGCAAAGAAAGAGAGAGTGATAGGGGAGAGAGAGGGAGGTGGGGGAGAGAGGAAAGAAGACAGCCGAGAGGGGAGAGAGAAAATGAGAGAGGGAGAGAGAGAGAGAGAGATGGATTTGGAGAGAGAGAGAGGGAGGAAAGAAGAAAGGCATAGAGAGATAGAGGTGGAGAAAAAGAGGGAGTGACAACGGAGAGGTGGGTAGGGAGTGAGGGAGAGAGGAGGGGAGAGAGAAGAGGATATGGGAGAGATAGGGAGAGAAGGGTAAGAGAGAGAGAGAGAGAGAGAGAGAGGGAGGGAGTTAGTGACAAAGTTAGAGGCAAGAGAGAGAGAGAGAGAGAGATTAGGGGGAAGAGATAGAGGGAGGTGGGAGAGAATGACAAAAATAGGAAGGAAGAGAGATAGGACTCAATAGAGAGAAGGGGGAGAGAGGGAGGGAAAAAGAAAGACATAGAGGGAGAAAGGTGGAGAGAGAGGGAGTGATAAGGGAGATATGGAGAGAGATATATATGGAGAGAGAGTGTGTATGTTTGTGGGGTGAGATAGAGAGAGAGAATAAGAAGGAGACACATAGATACAAATACAAATATTATATAGTATTATATAACCAGTCTAGATTCATCTTAACTATCAAGTGCCAAGAACATTCAAATCTCTTGAGGTGAAAACCTTTCCTCAAGTTTTGCACTCAAAAAAGAGGTTTGCACCTCGAGAGATTTAAGCCCTCTCGGTGCTTGATAGATTCAAGGTTAAGATGGATCTAGATTGGTTTAAAAACAATAAATATAATTGAATATAAATGTTCTTTGCAACGAACCATTTATAAAGAGAAAATATTTGAAGCGAGTGAAATCAATGGATTTTATAGATCTAATTTCTATTTTTTTATAAATAAAATATTATTATTTTCTCATTGAGTTGATTTAATATCGCATGGCATGTTTTTATAGGGTTTTATTATGCTATGTGAGTTAGACTCAAATGTTTGAGTTAGATTCAATAATTTTCTTCTTATAATGTAGAAAATATGTTTGGCATGTAGGATTATATGAGCTAGACTTATGTTTTATATCTACTCAACATTGGTCATGTTTATATGTTTTCTTTGTCTCTTGTATTTCTCAATGTTAGAGTTTTAGAGTAAGATAATATTGAAATTTGTAAATTTATGTAGTGATTTTGTCCATTTAGTTGTAATATTTATTTTCTTATTATAATTAGGTATTTTTAGTTATTATAAGTAAGACTGATGTATAATCCAATTTCAAGCAATGAAAAAATTATTTCTTCTATTTCTTCAAAACCTTTTCATTCTAGAAGTGTTTTTGGATTGGTAGTATAATCCTTGGGTGTTTTTTATACATCTACATGGCATCAAAGAAAATTTGCAAGCCCTTTCTCTTTTTTTTGAGAGATTTGTGAGCTATGATCACATTAGAACAAATCTAGGTAGGAGGCCATTTTTTTAAAAGATCTTGTCTTTTGTTAGCGTTTCTTTGTAGTTGGGTAGTCAGATCTGTGGCTTGCAAGAAACTATGATGTTTATAATTTGTTGGGACATATTCCTTTAGCTATGGGATACTAACCAAATTTGGCTATTAAAGTGTTCCATTATTTCCATGCAAGCAATATATGTTACAACTAATGATTTGAAAAATCCAACATTTGCAACAATGTATGACCATATTGATGTCGCCGCTATGTAATCTAGGCAGATCATGTAGCTTAGTATATACCTCTCCCACATTGTCAATTATCCTTCTCATTGGTCATAAGCTAGAGAACTGACAACTTCTTGGAGATATTTCGAGTGGCCTCAACAAAACAAGAAACGATCAACAACATTCAACAAGATGGATATGGAATTGAGAACTGAGTTGAAGGTATTCCAGTGAGATCGACCCTTGTGGGTTATGTGCTTTTTTTCTTATCAACTCCATTCATTTTAATTCATTCCACTAGATGTGTTGCTTTGAGCCACTGAAACTCAGGCAAGCTTACATATCCTCCCCAACCTTGAGTCCCTTGGCCTCCATGGATGTCCTCTCTAAAAATTTGAGGTGATAAAGGGAGCTTAATACACTAGTGATTGCATTTGTTATGATCTCTTTTAGCCTTTGATTTATTTTTGACAATAATCAAGCCCAAATATGGGATTACTTGTTTATGGGAGGATTATTGGATTCATGAGTCAACATATTGATGTGGCTACAACTCACAGCCACATCTTCTATATTTTTCAATTTATACATACAAGATCTAAATGTTTGTTTCTATAGATCCATTTTATCACCATCTTGGTAATAATGTTAAAGGAATAATAATATTCTTTGGTGGTGTTATTATCAATTCTGAGCCACCCTTCTCTCCCATCGAGGTCCTATTTTTGGCAAAGTTTTTATTAAACCAAGCTTGGTTTGATCAATTCTTAAATTTTCCCAAGATCATTTTCTTATGAAAGGAATTTGAGTTGTGATGTTTTTCTTGATGGGGGAAAGAATATTATATTAGGAAACACATATCTTTTGAGAAAGTTTTTAAAATGGGGTACTATTCAAATTCAATTGAGGTATTTTATTTACGAAGTTTTTTTTTGGTACAGATATTCATTGTGCAAGATTTTTTTGGGGGAGAAGTCCATTAAAGTGTGTATTGGTTGTAAGCTATATTTTGACCATTTTTTTTAGTAACATGGCAGAGTCAAGGACCATTAAGATCCTAACTCCCCATAATTATCCTACTTGGAAATTTAAAATGTAAGAACACTTTCAATCTAAAGGCCTTTGGTAGATAATAAATGTGAATCAATTGGTGTTTACCAAAGAAATAAAAAACCTTGCATAGAGAAACAATCAAGAAAAAGCAATGGGATTTATTGGGATATATGTTTAAGATAGCTTGTTGTTTCATCTTGATAAATGTACAATCCAAAAGAAGGATGAGACAAGTTAGCCTTCTTATTTTGAAGGGTCTATGTATTTCACGCTTTAGAGTTGGACGTGGAGTTATCAACATTGGTACTATTAAAGAATGTAACTAGTGTTAGTCTTCATAATTGCATTGGTCAAAAGAAAGAAAAATAATAATATTATTATTAAAAGAAATTGATTTATTAAAGCATGGGTTTCATGCTTGGGTCAATGGTCATTATGTCAAAGCACCCTTTGAGTGCTCTAGGATTTTTATATTGAGTCAAAGTCAAAATTATAATGTAAAAGACCCTTCATGGGATCCCTTTCTCAAAGAAGAAAAATTTTTGTGTCAAAATTTTCGGCCTATGCGATGATATGTGAACAAGTTCGATCTATAGTTCAGAAAGAAGAAATGAACTGAAGGAAGAACCTATCCTATGCCTAGAAGAAAATCTAACAAATCGAAGGATTAAAGTTCTACAAGAACCAAATTTATCTGATGTATTATAGGGACCAAATTCCTCTAAAATATTATAGGTACCGAATTCCTCTAAAGTATTATAGGGACTATAAATATACAGGAAACTGAAGATTGCAGAAAAGATGATGTTTAACAGTTTAAATTGATTATGGAGGGTATTGAGTTCTAGTTGTCTCAAATTTGATTTAAATCTACTGACAGTTTAATTGGGTTTTCCCCTACTTAGGGGTTTTCCCTAATCGAGTGCCTACATTTGGTGTTCATTGTGATGTTCATGTTTTGGTATTTATTTGATAATGAGAATGATAATATTATTAATATAAGAAAAATAAAATATCACAAGTAAATTTCAAATAAGAGAAATAAAAAATAAATTGTGCCCTAATGGATTTCTCAAAATGGTATCAGTCTTTAGAGCTAAGGTTAGTGATGAAAAAGGGCAACTGAATAATCAATCTTGGTTGGAAGAGCAAAAGTTTCATGACTACCTTTCAAGGCCAAGCCATCCAAAAGAGAACCAAATTGACTCTACACATTTATGCGCATGTATATATATATATATATATATATATATAATATATATATATATATATATATATATAATATATATATATATATATATAGATATAGATATATATATATCGCAAACCTAATACATAGAATAATAATTAAAGTATCTATAGTAAAATAAGCCAAATAACATCCATAGAGCCGAAAAACTAATAGCCTAGACAGAGGAAAATTCTTTCTGAGATAAGACAAAATTATGTGCATGAATGTTACGAAGTTACTATTGTTTAAAAGCCATAGAATGGACTATTACAAAGTTACAATCTTCACCTAAATCAAAGGAGCCAAGCCATCTATGTAAAAGGGATGAAAATCAATGAAACTATATATATAAAATTTCAAGCCTCAAACATGATAAAATCAAAATCCAAGGATCACAGTGTTTGATCTATTTGTTGAAGAGAATTTGCGTGCCTTATGAAATAGGTATCTAAATACTATTAAGGAAACGAAAGAAGATTCTATCAAAAGGGAGCAGTCTATATCAGTGTTTGAATGAGTCTATTCAAATAATGTCAAGGAGATCAAGTCCCCACCTGATCTTTTAATAATATTGGAGAAAGATTGAAGTATGACACACTAAAGAAACAAGATAATATCTCAGAGGATGTACTAAATGGCTTGTGAAAGTAACCTTGGAAGTCAAGTAAGTATTGTTTCTTTTTGTTCTTTAAGTCTAAATCATTTAACAATGTGTCCTCAATTTACAAAGAGTGTTATACACATGTATCATGGAATACTAAGGTACGTATTGCTTGTTTATTTATTAAAAGTTAATGTTTTAAAATTCGAGGGTTTACAAGTTCTTATCATATCTAGGGATTAGATAGTATATATGTACATTTTTTCTCTATTCAAATCCTATGTCTATGGTTTGTAAGTAATTGGTGACTTAGGGTTTGAATCTGAAATCCCTAGTTTGTAATCACACTCTATACCTATATACTTTGGGTAGTACTTATCAAGTAAATGTTGCAGGTACATAAAGAAATGTTAATATTATGTTATGCTTCATGGTAAGAGGGAGCTCTTAAAGAAGAAACTTTCACATTCTCACAAAAGATAAGTTTCATTTTCAATCTCCTATATATTCATATTTATCTTTGATTATTATTCTCTCTCTTTTATTTTCCTTGGAAAGCCTAAGTTTGAAAGTATAAGGATTATGGTGAGATTCAGAGGAAGACTTCAAAAGACTTATATCATAGAAGAACCCTTGTTGCAAAAGAAACCCTACAAGTTTTGTTAAAAGATAAACTCAAGGTATGTTTGATTTGATTTGTTGCAAATATTATTCAAATGAAAAGGTATGATTATTCTTCATTTGAAATTTATTTTATATTACTAACTTTCTTATGTCTAAGGTTTTGAATCATAAAGATTCTTGTTTGGGTGATTAATATTTAAATTGAATCTACCATTATCACACTATCTCTTGTTGATTTCTCATTTTGGTGAAACTTTAACCTTTAGGGTTCACTACAAAACCCTAGCTATTTTATGCTTAGGGTATGTTGACAGTATAAATGAAACCCTATCCTACTCAGAGTTTGTTTATAAATCATACTCTTTTAATGTTTAGGGTTTTGGTAATGTCATAACCCTAGCCTTTTAGGGGTTTTTATTAATGTATAGAATATATAATGAAACCCTAGATTCTTATGGTTTGCTAAATTAGGGTTTATGAAAAAAACCCTTGTAATGGTAAAAAGTAAGGTCCTAGGAATAAATCTTTAGGTATGTGTGCTTCTGTATAATTTAAACCCTAGTATAGTAAAATTGTTGAACTTTTATGTGTGTATCTAAGGTTTATGATACAAACCATAGCAAGAGATTGATATAAGAATAAATCCCTAGACACGAAATGCTAGTATGCTAACTTGATTGTTGATTAATGAAATCTAGGGTTTGTGACAAAATCCTAGTAGAATTTGACATAAAGTTCTAGGGTATAATATTGAAGATGTAAAATGCTATGATTAATTTTCTAACCTCTTTCAGTTGCTAAGTCTCAATGCTGGAATCTAGGATTTACAACAAAACCATAGAAAGTTGTTGAAGTCCAAAATATAAAATATATTTGTAGGTAAATAATATTCAAGATAATGAAGATTCTTACCTTTTATTTGACGATGATGTTGAGCATGATGGAAATAAGGAGTTGTGAAAACCTCTATGACATTAAATTTTAAATTAAAGTATGATGGATGACTTTGTTGCCATGTAAAGGAATGATGAAGTTTTGAAAGTTCTAAATTTTTTGATAAATTGTTGATGTAAAAGGAAGAGCCTATGTAAAGAATTAGATATTTATTGGACTTGTCCCCTAGTTACTTGGAAAGTGAATATCTCCGCAGTTCAGAGGGATCTTGAAAGAAAAGTAAATGACTTGATGAAAAGGGCATAAGGATGTTTGAGATCGGAGAATAGATAAAGCACTATTCATGATTAATAAAGTTGTGAAAAAGTCATGGATGAAGTGTTCAGGATGAGTTGGGCGTTGTTGAAGAAGAAAGCTTTGGACAATATGATTTTAGATAATTTAATGATGATCTAAGCAACATTAGAATGATTAAGGACCCTGAAAGTTTGTGCCAAACATATATGTATATGTTGAAAGTTTATCATTGATTGGACTGATTGTGCAGGATCTCTCCATAAGAAGGTTGAACATTTGAAGCATGCTTGGATTGGCGGATATATTTGGTTTAGTTGATAAGGAGAGATGAAGCATCTTGGGGCAACAAGATGCCTGGGAGAACATCTGGCCAACTTATGATGATGTCTAGATCCTGAAGTAGGGAGGGTGGCATTGGTCTTAGAGTTTTGACCTTGGATATGCACTTAGATCCCTGGGTTGGTGTTAGAGCTAAAGCCTAATGGTACCTAGAGTGGCTAAAGCTTGGAACACACCTTAATCCCACCTGGTTAGATACCTTGGTCAAGTATCTAATATGTAGCACTGTATGTACTGTAACTCTTTGTAGAGCATATCATTTTGGGATATTCCATGTACATATGTATATATTTAATTATGAATACCTCCCTATTTAAGAGGGAGTGTTGAAGAATGTAACTAGTGTCAGTCTTCATAATTGCATTGGTCAAAATACAGAAAAAGAAAAATTTATTATTAAAATAAATTGACTTATTAAAGCATGGGCTTCATGCTTGGGTCCATGCTCATTAGGTAAAAGCACCCTTTGAGTGCTATAGGATTTTTATATTGAGTTGAAGTAAAAATTATAATGTAAAAGACCCTTCATGGGATCCCTTTTTCAAGGAAGATAAGGTTTGTTTCAAAATTATCTCCTCCACCAAGTCAGTTTCTTCAGTATACAAGTCGAACTCAGAATAGTTGACAGGTCGACCTCAGAACAGTAGACAAGTCGACCTTAGAACAGTAGACAAGTCAGCCCAATATTAGAGGTTCGAATTACTATAAATACAAATGTAAATTCGACCTATGAGATGATATGTGAGAAAGTTCGATTTGTAGTTCAGAAAGAAGAAACGAATTAAAAGAAGAACCTATCCTATGCCTAAAAGAAAAACCAACAAATCAAAGGACTGAAGTATTAAAAGAACAAAATTTCTATGATGTATTATAATGATTGAATTCCTCTAAAGTATTACAGACACTGAATTCCTCTAAAGTATTATAGAGACTGAATTCCTCTAAAGTATTATAGGGACCAAAAATATATAGGAAACTAAAGATTGCACAAAATATGATGTTTAATGGTTTAACTTGATTATGGAGGGATGAATTAGCGGAGTAAAGGATATATTTTGTCTTTATCTTGAGTCCTGGTTGTCTCAAATTTAATTTGAATCTACTAATGGATTGTTTAACTGGGTTTTCCCCTACTTAAGGGTTTTACCTTGGCTAAGTGCCTACATCTGGTGTTTATTGTGATCTTGATTTTTTGGCATTTATTTGATGATAACAATACTAATATTATTAATATAAGAGAAATAAAATATCACAAATAAATGTCAGATAAGAGAAATCAAGAATAAATTATGCCCTAATGAATTTCTCAATAGGTACTTGATGAATAAACCTCTATTAAGGATTACCTTACCAAATTTTTGATATTTTTGTCACAGATAAAAGGATGTAGAAAAGAAAAATCAAGAGAAGCATGTATCTTTTTTTATCTTATCAAAGAAAAATGGTCCTTGTCATGTATTTTAATCCACATTTTATTCTATTATGGATTCACTTGGAGATCCATTTAAAATATCCACTTTTGATAGATTTTGTCACTGCCCTACAAGAGAAAAATCTAAGATTAAGTAGCCATATGTTTTTTCTAGCTCAAAAAATTAAGATGTTGTAGCTCATACCTCCAAAGGTAAGCAACAAGGTTGGTTCAAATAGAAGAAACTTTATGTTCAAGCCTATGAGATCACCTTCAAGCCTTAGTAAAACACTAAGTATTTCCCTTCAAATTCCAATTCTAGTGATTTTTATTCCAATACAAGGAAGGAATCAAGTGAATCATGCACTTTTTCTAGAAAACCTACGCATGTCAAAGCAAAGTGTGGGAAAATTTAGGAGCCTTGATTGAAGCCATGAAGTGGAACTATGTTTTGATAGGTAAAGGGCACACTTTATCATCTGAAGCTCTATATAGACCCATAGATAACTAGAAACTTGATTCAAGTGCATCCCATCATATGACTGCTTGTCATGGCTTACTTCCCTCTACATCCAATAGCAACATCTCACAGATTGCAATTGCAGACTATACTCAACTTGATGTCTTGAGGTCAGGCACCATGTAGTTAGTTGATGGGTGTATTAATAATGTACTCACTATTCCTAGCATCTCTTCTAATCTATTATCCATTTATTAGATTTTTCATTCAGCTGATGGGAAAAATGTAGTTTTTTTCGCCAAATGAGGTAGTCATTCGTGAGCTACACAGTCTAGGAGTTGCTTTCTACTGGAAAGGTTAATCATAATTATAGATTGTATAAGCTTCCCCTTTTCAAGTTTACCTCTACTTTTTCTTTGATTTATCACGGTGATTCTTTAAGTAGGATCTAGCACGAGAGATTTAGACATGTAAACTATAAATATTTGCAACATTTGTGCACTCAAAATATGGTTTTTGGTCTTCCCGAGGTATCTTGTATTGATGGCGTTTGTCCAAGTTGTGCTAATGGAAAACAAAATCAAGATCCCTTTCCTAAAGGGAAATAATGATGTGCTACATCACCTCTTGAATAGTGATTTGATGTCATTTCTAACTTAACATTTCTCAGGAAATAAGTCTGCACTGACATTTATTGGTGCCTTATTACAACACTCTTGGGTCTTCTTCTTTAAATGCAAGAGTGAATTATTTGTAACATTTAAGACCTTCAAATATTTTGTTGCAAAGAAATCACATTTCCCCATTAAGAAACTATGCATTGATATTTGGTGCGGGGGATATTTCAACTAGGAATTCAAGTATTTTTGTAGAGACATGGAATTTGATATCGACATTCTACTCCTTACACCCTTCAACAAAATGTCATTACTGAAAGGAAGAACCAAACACTAAAAGAGATGGATACTTAAATGATTTACTCCAAGAACATAACACATCCTTTCTAGGAAAAAACTGTTAATTGTGCGAATTGTATTTAGAAAATGACTCATATGAAATGTAGCATAAGACTCCAATGGAAGTTTGGACCCTTGTTATTCCTAATGTCCCTTCTTTTAGAGTATTTGGAAATGTTGGCATTATGAATAATGTGTTGTCCTTGATGGAAACCTACTTGATGAGTTGTCTTTTGATGGCAACCTACTTGATGAAGATGTCAACAAGATATGTCTACATGTGACAAAAAAGGATTATCAGTTCAGAGACAGAAGAATGATAAAGATAAAGTTTGAATAAGTATACACAGGTTTGGTGAAGCAAAGTTGAGTATATGTAGATTCTATGAAGCAAAGTCCTGTACACACTCAGGGTTTGTGAAGCAAAGTAAAGTACATGTGGGTTCTGTAAAGCAAAGTCGTGTATACATGCGAGTATGAAGAAAGAAAAGCGTGTACAGTTTCCACACCGTGACATTCTAAATACCAAGGATATTTACCATGGTATTGACCTATCTTATTGAGCCCAACAATGAGTATTTGAACCTGTCTAAGAATACCATCGACATTAGTATGGTTTTGACATGTGGTATTGAGCCCAATAATGGATATTTGATCCAATCTAAGAATACCATTAACATTAGTATGGTTTTGTCATGTGGTATTGGATAAGGGCTAAGCTATATAAGGAGATGAAGATCAAAGTGGTAAAGGTGTGGAAGCGATCGATATTTTATGAATAGTTAGATCTGAAGAAAATATGCATGTAATGGGTTGTTGATGTTTTTCTTGATCTAAAACTAAGTATGCACCCAAGAATTTGATTATGGATTAGATCCAATAGATCTAAGATGAAAATCTTGATTATGATTTGATTTGATCTATTTTGATAGTATCTTGATGCATGATTTTTCTTTGTTTGTCGAGATCTGGGTATGTCTAAAGTTTAGTGATTGTTGGGTCTTGAAATTGTCATTCATTTCCATTACACTTTCACTATTATGTCCATCATATCGCCTCCATTTCACCTTCATTTCACTACCATGTCATTATATTCATCTCACTTTCATCATTATTGGGTCACATCTATGTTTTTCCAAACTTTATTAATTCTTAGCATTTTTTAGTGAATTTGTGGTTAAAAATTAGAAAATAATGTGTATATTCTTATACCTAACAAGTGGGATGAGATTGTTGACATGTGTAGGTCAAAAGGAAGCTTCTAGAAGACCTTTATGTGGCATCCTAAGGCCAAATTCGAATTTGAGTGGAGAGGATCATGGGATCATGAGGATATGTGTCACATTTCCTATTTGTATTGAAACTCCAAGAAGACATGTGTCTTATCATTTCCTATTTTGATTAGAACTATAGAGGTATACAGAGAGATTCATGGACTCTCATTAATGAGATGAATTCTCATGTGTTTGTATAAATATGAGATATCTCTCTTTCATTTGGTAGCTTTGGTAGCTTTGGAAAGCTTTTGTAAACTTTTGTTAGCTCAACTTGTTATACTTTGTAATTTTGAAGAATTTGAATAAAACTTTGAAGTTCCCAACATGGAAGGAGATGTGAAGTAGGAGATGTCATGGAGCATATTAGAATGTAAGATAGAGTAGATTTTATTTTGTAGTTTTTCTTTGATTTCATTCAAGTATGCCATTTTATTGTTTTCAAGTTTTCAAGTTTAGATTTTTCATTCATGCAAGTTTAATTCATGCAAGTGCGTTCAACCGGTTGATTGTAGATTTATATAACTATGTAATCTATGCTTAGCAAAATAGTCCAAGAAAGTATTTTCCAATTGGTGCTTGGAGCATTAGAGCACACAGTAGATTAGTTTTCCTTAACATGTTTTGTATTTAATTTTGTTGCAATTTCATTTTCAGTTTTAGAACAATGAAGTATTGAATCCCTCCAAATGCTATCACAAGGAGGTAGTTCTCCCAAAATTGTATAGCGTAGTGATAAAACACTTCATTTAGCTATTATAGTAGATTAGTTGCAATTTCACTTTCAGTCTTAGTCTTTCATTTAAATTTCATTTTCAGTTTTAGAACAATGAAGTATGGAGTCCCTCAAAATGCTATCACAAGGAGGTTGTTCTCCCAAAATTGTATAGCAAAGTGATAAAACACTTCATTTAACCGTTATCATTTTTGCTTTCATTTCATAGACATTTTGCCGGCTTAGATTAATCTAACTATTCAAAGTTTTGATTTGTTTTTATCTAATGTTCATTTCCTTTTCTCCATTTTTTAGAAATTAGATTTTAACATTAAGAGAGATTTAGTTGTCCATTAACATTTAGAGATTTCATTTAGAAGCATAACTTTTCTTTCTAGGTTAATTTCCTTAAGCATGAGAAACAAAACCCCTAAAAACAACATAAACTATAAAACAACGAAGTAAGATAAAGGTTAACTAAGCACATATAGTGCACCACATTGCATCAGTTTACGATACCTAGATTGACAATTTATGTAGAGCAATTTAGGACACTAAATTGACTAGACATTCTGGCGCTGTTGCTGGGGAAGTGTAATTAGGAGACCTTAATTCTTACATCTAAAAAAATCGAGTATGCTCTCCTCCTGCACTTTGTGTGATCTAGAGGATCAAAAAAAGGTTTTTTATGTTAAAAAAGAAAAAAGAAAAGAAAAAATAATTTTCATCATTTTATTTGATTCAATTAAAAAAAGCAATAAAAAAATCCAATTGCTTTGATAGGTTAAGCTGTCCAAGATGGACTGGTTATGATTTGAAGTGACCCTCAAAACACTGTGTCCTGTTTAATAAGATTTTGCAAATTAACTATGGAACGCGGCCCTGTTCCGTAACTAACTATGTGTTCTGTAGCTATTTTCAAGGTTTAGCAGGGTACAGGCGCCCAATGAAGAAACCAACCACATGGGCATCTCTGGAATTGTTCCAACATGGATTCTATCCTAGTCACCCAACTCAGATTGATAAATAAACTAGCTTAATACCTCAGTCAAAGTCCTATTTTCAATACATTTACCTTGAAGCCTTTGCTGCTTGAAATTGGGAACCATTAGATTCCAATCCATTGTAGTGATTAGGTCTTCATCAAAACCTGTCAATGAAAAATCCAGTTGTGTAGATCATTTGAGCTTTAGTTCAATACGAAAACGTTGATTTGTATATTGGAATGGTGAGAGACAAATCCATTTTTTTGTGCAAGTAAGACGAGTTTCATTTGACATAAAAGGTGCTGTGGCATTTTAATAAATTCCAAAGTATCATTTACCAGCAAAGAATTTACATCAAGTGCCATGTTTGCTTTGTTGGATTTGTTTGTTGGCTCTGTTTTATCCACTATGTCTTATCAGTGACCACGTCTGATATTAAAGCCAACTTCAAAGTATGCATTCAACTGGGCTTCAAATGGCCATCCAGAGGACTCTCTAAGGTCTTTGTGAGAGTTATCGAAGTTGTGGTTGTTTATAAAATCTCTGCAAGAATTTCCCGAGACGATCAGGAATCAAGAGGCATAACCAATAGACCTGCAAATAAAAAATTTCAACCACAACATTTGCCAAAAAGCGTAGAACTGTAAAAAACGTCAAAATTTAATTGCACATTCCGGCCAAATGAAAATGAATTAGGAAAAAAAACATGGGTTTTTTCGGGGACAGAGTCAATTAGATAACCCAGAAACAGTTTTGAGAAATACACAATGGTTTGGGAGAATTTTATGGCTCTCTAAAGCCCCTTTTGGCATGTCGCGTGAGGAAAAACAGATTTTATTTAATGAACAGAGTGTTGTTTTAAACACGACACGCTTTAGGAATGTTGTTTGGATACGACACATTTGAGGAAAGTAAATTCGATTTGAAAATTAAACATCCATATGGCAAATCTAAAGAGTCCAATACGATCACGCCATGCCTCCCGCCTTTATTGCTAACAATCTCATATCTGTTTTTAACTCATATTTCACTATTACACCTGTTTAACAGCTAACTACATGACTTAACCCAGTTGGATATGGCTCTTCACAACCCTATTGTTCCTTTATTACACCAAGTTCCTCGTTTTTACTTCCGTAGCCTTCCTATGTATACGAGCACTCAGATTATTCATTTTGTTTTCGATTCTCTGTGTATAACAATCACTTGTTTTCACAGCGAGAAATAGTTTCCTTGTATCAGTGAAGGGGTTTATTTCTGCAGATGAATTCTTATCTGTTCCAGAGTTTGTAGTGAATCCACTTTCTCAAAGATTACTGAGAATGTTGGATTGTTTGAACTTCAAAGATTTCTTAGTTTTTTTTTATCATCCTTCAATTCCAGAGCAAGTATTCGACAAAATATTGAATTCATCTTCAAGGTTTATGATACAGATGGTAGTGGGAAAGTGACACTCGAAGATATACTTGAAGTGTTGCGGGATCTTTTATTTCTAAAGAGCAACGACAACAAGTTGTGGGTCAAGTTTTGGAGGAAGCAGGATATTCAAAAGATTACGGTTTGACAGTTGAAGATTTTGTTAGATTCTTGTGAACTATAATCCACATATTATGCTACACGATCAGGGCATTGGATATAAATAATAATATGCATGAAGGGGAGGCTGTAAATTGCAATTATGGAATAAGATGTTCACTCTTTCAGATGAAGAGAATAGTTACATTACATATGCTTCAAAAAAAAAATCAATGAAAAAAGTAGATTATTTTCTTACTTTTCTAAAAAGTATTGATTAAATTTTGTACCGATGATGAAAAATGAATAGCTAACTTTCTGTTCAAGATTTTTAGCTACAAAAACTGTGCACTTTCCACAGCTAAAGTCGTTCCACAACTAAAGCCATTCCGCAGCTAAACGTCAATTTTGCAGTTGAAAAACCTCACAAACCAAATCAACCTAACTTTCTCATACGAAATCAGATTTCGATGATTCAAGTGTCGTTGGAAAGATATTGACAAGATCTAGAAAATGAGAAATCCATCATCAGAGTTTGAAATAGTAAATGATGAAATAAATTGCTGAAAATATATAACAGTTAACTTGAGGCAATAATTCTGAAGCAGGTATAAATTCTTTTGGTTTTTCTTCATGAACTTGTTTCATTAATACAAATTCTTAGTTTTGTTTGTAAATATCATAACTAGAGAGATTGATCACCTCTCTCTTTGGATAGTCTTACATTCCATTGCAGAAGAAGTATTAGTTTTTTTACAGGTCCCAGGAGGAAGGACAAATGCCTACAAGTGAGTAGTGTCTCTCTTAAGAGACCAATTTGTTTCATAAGAGGATGATCAACAACAAATAAGAAACATCAATGCATGAGCACATGCTAATGCAAAATCAGATCCAAGCACTTGCAAAACTTTTATATACTATTGTCTCCATTTCATCCATACCACATAATAAACCATTCACCTCATTTCCCTTCATACTTTCCATTCACATTCACATACACTTTCCATTACTTTTTGTCCACTCCTAACCCACAAATAAAAGAAAGAGACTAAGTTACATGCTTATTGCCCATTTCCATTACTACTTTTCATTTCCATTTTCCATTTTCATTTTCCCTTTCCTATCATTTTCATTTCACAAATAAACCCTGCTTCAATGAAAATTATTGAGTCCATAGTTCTTTGAGTCTAAATTCCTTGCAAAAATACCTTGAGGCTTGCATGCCTTAATGGCAAGTCCTCATGCCAACGAACAATGGGAATACATCAATGTCCCTTGTTCATTGGATCTTCTAAGTGACTTGACATCGACAAATTCATTTGTACCTGGCAAGATGTTTTTGGGCATCTTGACTCTCATTGTCATCAATGGTGAGAGTTCTCATCTTGACTAGTGGCATCCATTAATGGCCATTAAGTCAACAATTTCTTGCTATGTTCAACATCAGAACTTCTCTTCACATAGTAGGAATTGTGCCAATGAGTTTTGAAGACATGAAGACTATTATTTTCAGAATTTTGGAGTAGATATAAAACAGATAAGCACTATTCAACATTAGATTCAACAAGTTTTAGTAGAAGCAATAAAAAGTCATCTTGACTCTTTTATCCATGACTCTTTTTGTCCAGACACTTGAAGAAGATTATGATCATAATTTTGTAGCCACCACACATACAACTCCATTTCCAAAGGTTAAGTTAAGGTACATCATTTTCTAACTTTTTACCATAGAATTCCATAAAAATCTAGAATGATAATTGTTGGAAAAACATTTCTCTTCCCTATTTCATAAAATTTCCAATACCATCAGTTGGGTGGGAATACATTCATATTCATATCTTTCCATGTTCATATCATATTTAGAAGCCCACATACTTCCACAATATAATAACTATTACATTATTATTATGAGCATACAATGGCTTTTCAAAAGTGCTTAAAGGATAATTGGATACAAACACAATCATGGTTGTCACACAAGAACCAACCATTATGCAATCCAATAAAGATATACTTTGCAACAATAATCAAATTATCATAATGCAAAGTTCAAATATCAAAATAGAATGCAACAACAAAATATGGTTGTAACACAAGAACCAACCATGTTGCAATTCAAGTAAAACACTTTGCAAAAGTATGAAGTTATCAAATGATATCATGCAAAGTTAAGCCAAAGCTCAAGGATCAAAAGAATTAATGCAATATATATTGCATGAGGACATGTAATAGCTCAGTTGGGGGGTATGTTGGGTCTTGAAATTGTCATTCATTTCCATTACACTTTCACTATTATTTCCATTATATCACCTCCATTTCACCTTCATTTCACCACCATGTCACTACATTCATCTCACTTTCATCATTATTGGGTCACATATATATTTTTCCAAACTTTTTTAATCCTTAGCATTTTTTAGTGAATTTGTGGTTAAAAATTAGAAAATAATGTGCATATGCTTATACCTAACAGGTGGGATGAGATTGTTGACATGTGTAAGTCAAAAGGAAGCTTCTAGAAGACCTTTATGTGGCATCCTAAGGGAAAATTCGAATTTGAGTGGAGAGGATCATGGGATAATGAGGATATGTGCCACATTTCATATTTGTATTGAAACTCTAAGAAGACATGTGTCTTATCATTTCCTATTTTGATTAGAACTCTAGAGGTATACAGAGAGATTCACGGTCTCTCATTAATGAGATGACTTCTCATCTTTTTGTATAAATATGAGATCTCTCTCCTTCATTTGGTAGCTTTGGAAAGCTTTTGTAATCTTTTGTTGGCTCAACTTGTTGTACTTTGAAATTTGAAGAATTTGAATAAAGCTTTGAAGTTCCAAACATGGAAGGAGATGTGAAGTAGGAGATGTCATGGAGCATATTAGAATGTAAGATAGAGTAGATTTTATTTTGTAGTTTTGCCTTGATTTCATTCAAGTATGTCATTTTATTATTTTCAAGTTTAATAGTTTAGATTTCCCATTCATGCAAGTTTAATTCATGCAAGTATGTTCAACTGGTTGATTGTAGATTTATCTAACTATGCAATCTATGCCTAGCACAAAAGTCCAAAAAAGTATTTTCTAATTGGTGCTTGGAGCACTAGAGCACATAGTAGATTAGTTTTCCTTTACATGTTTTGTATTTAATTATGTTGCAATTTCATTTTCAGTTTTAGAACAATGAAGTATTGAATCCCTCCAAATGCTATCACAAGGAGCTAGTTCTCCAAAATTGTATAACGGAGTGATAAAACACTTCATTTAGCTGTTATAGTAGATTAGTTGCAATTTCACTTTCAGTCTTAGTCTTTCATTTAAATTTCATTTTCAGGTTTAGAACAATGAAGTATGGAGTCCCTCAAAAAGCTATCACAAAGAGGTAGTTCTCCCAAAATTGTATGGCAAAGTGATAAAACATTTCATTTAGTTGTTATCATTTTTGCTTTCATTTCATAGACATTTTGTCATTTTAGATTAATCTAACTATTCAAAGTTTTGATTTGTTTTTATCTAATGTTCATTTCCTTTTCTACCTTCTTTAGAAATTAGATTTTAACATTAAAAGAGATTTAGTTGTCCATTAATATTTAGAGATTTCATATAGAAGCATAACTTTTCTTTCTTAGATTAATTTCCTTAAGCATGAGAAACAAAATCCCCCCAAAAACAACATAAACTATAAAACAACGAAGTAAGAGAAAGGTTAACTAAGCACATATAATGCACCACACTTCATCAGTTTACGATACTCGGATTGATAATTTATGTAGAGAAATTTAGGACACTAAATTAACTAGATAGTGATGCAGTGAAGTTTTGTGCTAGTAAATTCAGATAAGTACATGGGTTTTATAACCTGAAAGGCACGTATACCTGTGGGTTTGATTTTGGTAAGTCACATATATATTCTGATCTATACATGGGTATGTTTCCTGCAAAGAGGTATACATGTGGATATGCTTTGAGGAAAGCACATATATAGATTTGAGTTTTTGATGAAAAGGATGTCTGATCAATTTAATCACCCTTTTTGTGTTTCAGTTGTCTACCAATGAAGTCTTATTGATGATCTGGGCTTAACAGTAATGTTCAAAAGATGAATTGACTAATTGAAGAATGTTGAAGATACTTGTTGTTTGTGATTGAAGTTTAGAGAAGGTTCTGTGATTGTTTCAGAATGATGTAGTAGATCTGTATGTGATTCAATATTTATTTTAGAGCGATAGTAGTTTAGTTTTTAGAATTCAGTGGTTTAAGATCTGTACGTGGGTATGCTTCATGGAAATGTCGTACACACACAGGTTTGCTACTGTAAAGTAATGTATATATTTTGATATATGGTTGATCAGGGTTTGCAGTAATAAAATATGGCTTCTTTGATCTGCAGTATGTTGATTGGTATCTTGGTTATAGTGATATGACTGTTCTGGTTGTTTAAGTTGATTGATTTGGGTTTCAGTTGATTGGTTGAGTTTTGGTTGATTTGGTTGATTCAGTGATTGGTTGATTAATTTGGGTCATATATTGGTTGTTTTAGATGATGATTAAGTGATTTTTTGTAGAGATCAGTTTCAATTTTGATAATTAGTTTTGGGCTTAAATCTTGGTAGTGGGTCCAGTCTAAAATTTTTATGAAATGTGGCCTACAAGTTGTGATGTTTTGTAGTAGGTGGGTCCAGTATGAAAATTTATCAAATGTGGTCCACAGAGGTGTTGAGGGTTGGATCCTTTAATGAGGAAGTCAAAGATTCCTTCCAGTGGTAGCTGGTAAATCAGATCTGTGGGTTGGAGCTCCCTTCCAGAGGGTGTTGGTAAACGAGATCAGGGGGTTGGAGCTCCCTTCTAGTAGGATTTGGAAAATGAGCAAAGGTTGTAACCTTCTGTAGGTGGGTTCCTTCATGCAGGTATGAGTCTGTAGAAATACAATATTGTAATAAGTTTTTCTTTATATTAGAAATAAGACAAAGACGACAACAACAATGGTTTTTTCCCACATTGGGTTTCCACTTTAAATCCTGGTGTTCATGTGTGGTTATTATGTGTGATGGTTTATTTTGTTCTTATTATACATGGTTACAGTTTTAATGATTAATGAAGTGCTGATGAACTAACTCAAGATAAATAGAAGATGAATTAAATGATAAATATGTTATACTGGTGTTGAAGCCCCGAAAATCGGGTCGACAACAAGGGGGATACCCACCCAGTCTAGACCTTGATTGGCAGCTCCTTATCCGTTTGGTATAGCGGGTCCAACTGGGAATAACGGGACCAGTTTCCCGATCTGGGGGTGTGTGTGTGTGTAGAGTTGAATAATGCTTATCTAAGAGTACTTTAAGGCTAATCTAATTCAGATTCTTAAACTAACTCTATGCTATTGTAATCTAATGAGAAACAACACATCTAATCTACGCTAACCCGAGATGTATATCTTCTGTTATGCAATCTAAAGAGATTTCAAACAATAACTGGTAATAAAGATCATTCAGCTATCATAAGAATAGAAATCATTCAAGATAAAACACTTTGCATAAGAAGTTAGGCAAAACAGTTGTGAAGAACATATCACATAATAAGCTATTCATATGTCAGACATAAACAATATGACTCCACTGTACAGAAGCCAAATGGTAACCCATACATTCATGCAATAACATATAAACAACTAAAAACTATAAATTACTTAAAGAATATAAGCAGAAATGGTCAAGAGATAAAAGTACCATTTATGATTGGTTCCACTCATAAGCTTCAAGCAACAATGATTTATTTCTCCTTGCTCTAACATCTACTAAGAGTACAAAAGTGCAACATCAGTAGCAGATATCAAATGCAAACATTAATAAACCTTGATCCATCCATTCATCAAAACTACCTCCGAGGGTGCAAAAGTGCATGTTCTGAGGACGAGTTTTTGACAAATCTCCGGACCCTTCTCTAAATGCCGGAGAAGGGTTTAAATACTGCTAGCTAATTAACTTGATTACATAAATTTAGGATCTTGTTTTCAAATGACCATCCTTCTGATAAAGCAAACTATTTCTAAAAATTAAATCTGACTCTGAACTATTTCTGTATTTGCTCCTTAGTGATGTAAGCATGCAACATTTGACTGGGAAGATTCGACTGGTTGCCTTCCCCTCTCGTGTGTGCTATAAAAATAGAAGTAACAAGAGCTGGCACCACTTTCTGGTAAAATATAAGATATTTTAGAGAATCTTCCTCTGACTAGGTGTATTCACTACGTGTATACTTGGTAATAACTCAAATTTCCCTCAAACTGATTCTGCTTTTGCTATTTTGGTTTCCGTCCTTGCGAACAACTGGACGCGTTAAAGACTTTACTCTCTGAACAATTCTCTGGATCGAAAAACTGCCTCCGTTCTTCATTATGGGCTTTTCTGGTGTGTAAGCTTCAGGGTTTTTTTGTAATCATGCTGCTTTTGTGCACCTTTGATTCTGAGCTTTAGATGACCTATCAACATCAGCATCTGTTGAGTGATACTCTGGAATCTGTGGTCCTATCGTATGCGGCATCCATTTCTGAAGGGATTTCTTCTCTGTTCTCCGAGCATTGGCGCTTTCCCCTTTTCCTTAGATGTTTCCTGCACATTGCTTCATGTTATTTCCTGTTTTATAGTTTACGCAAAGGAAAAGAGTAATGGTAATAAAGATTGACATGAAAGCTTTAAATCTTATGTATGCATAATTATGACACTCATAGCGAACTGACCTTCGAAAAACAAAAAACTGTCATTCCTAAATACTTTGGTGTACACTCATTAATTTCTTTTTAAGGCGCGCGCTTAATTTCAATTAATGGACAACTTTCCTTGAATATTGTGCTGAGGAAAATTCGCGTATATTGTAGATCGCAGATCGCATTATAGCATCGCGGTATCGCAATATCGGATCATCACAGTATCGCAGATCGCAGATCGCAGAAATTAGTCATTGTGTGCTACTTTACGTGATGTTGCGATATGCGACGTCGCATATCGGCCGTCGGAGTTTTCTTAAGTTTTTCATTTAAGAGCGCTTCATAGTGAATGCGATGCGATGAATTTCGCATCGCTTCTTCGTAGTTTATTATGCCCATAGAAAAAAATGTTTCATTCTTTTGTCGCGATAAAGCTTTAAGGAATAAAAAACAAAAAATGTTCATAAAATTGTTTGTTTGAATTTTTATTAAGGGTCCCCATTTGCTTGGCGTTATTGCTAACATCAAACAAAGAGGGGGGGTGTTGGTGGCCACAACAATGGTGATTCACTGGGAAGAACCAGTTATC
>APFE031563312.1:0-10927 GCA_000404065.3 Pinus taeda
ATATAATATTTAATAAAAACTAAACTCTACACAAATCTACTTATTTACATCTCATGAATATATACAAAATATTACTTATAAAAACAATATACTTCTTTCAAATTTTTTATCTCAACCTACACATTCACAATGCAAATTTGGAATTCTTCTCATACTAGGAGGCTTTCAAACATATAAAAAAGGGAATTATTCATCCACAATAGAATAAGTATTACCTAGAACTCAACTTTATCCGATTATTTGTTCCATTACAAAATATAAGCAATGTTCCACCAAGACTCCAGTGCGGGGAGACGTGGGTGTGGGGAGATGCATAGGGGGATGTGTGGGAGTACCCTCAAATTTTAGGGATATTTCGGGGGTGTGGGGGTACGTCGAGGTGGTGTGTGTGTGTGTGTGTGTGTGTGTGTGTGTGTGTGTGTGTGTGTGTGTGTATATATATATATATATTTCAAGTTCATATTCATTGTTCGATAATGAAAACATAAATATTAAATAGACTAATAGTAATAAGGATACCAGTACATTGAAATTTGAAATTTGATCTACACATGAAATTTAAATTCATAATTGAATTAAATAATGACATACATTGATCCATCCTCATTATTCATTTTGATACATACATCATTCATATGGCATGCTCATTATTCATCCATACCATGAGATTCAATAAAAAATTCAATAATGAAATATTCAAATATGTTGATCCATATCATTCACCATTCACCATTCTACAATCTACATTGATTTAAAAATTAAATTAATCCTTCATCATTCTAGAATCTAAATTGAAAACAAAACATACAAGTATATTACCATATACTATATACTAGCTACTGAAGTTTTGAGGGGGACGCCCAGACACACCCCTTCTGGGGAGTCTCATCCCCCACACTGGGGAAACACATCCCCTTGCGTCTCCCCAAGGCTCCCCAAAAAAGGTGCATGGGGAAACACACCCCAATAGATTCCCCGTTTCGGGTGCGTGGGGTGCAAGGGGTGAATGCACTCGACCCTAGGAGACTCGATCCCATAAAACACTAAATATAAGTGCTTACACTCCACCTCACCACCATTAATGGTGCACATGGTTAGAGGCGCCCCCAAAACCCTTAGTAACATAATCTTATTATAGTAGGAACTACAAACTTCACAATTACCATTAATTGAGAGAGAAACCATTCAATCTCACTGCCTCAACTCTATAATAGTCAAAGCTGCATTGCCTATAGATAGTTATTATCAATTTCCCTATATTTATTAGTCATAACAAGTTTCCCTATATTTATTAATCAGAACAAGTGTGGACGTTAAATAACATTAAAAAATAATTTAAAAAAAAAGTCGTTAAATAACATTAAAAACAATTTTAAGAAAGTGTTGTTTTTAAGAAAAGGTTGAGATTGGATAATTTAATATTTAAAACTTATATTTTCAATATAATAGATTTAATATTATGAAAAAATAAAATTAAACATTAAGTTTATAAATAACAAAATCATAAACTTATTATTTAAAAATCACAAATTTTAAACAAATAATTAACGGAAGAAAATATATCAAATAAAAATAAAATATCAAAATAAAGATGATAAAAATATTACATCCTTCTCCTTTCTAGAAATTCGGGTGATCAGATATTAGTGGGTTAAACATTAGAAAGGGTAAAATTAGTTATGGAGAATAGTTTAATCCTTGTCTAAAAACATTCATTTAAGAAATAGTTTTTGGTTAGAATTTTTTTATAAAATTATTAATCTTTATTATTTAGAATGTATTTTTAATATATAAATAAATTTAATATGACAAAAAAAATGGAGTTGTTTATAATGTGACTTTTTGGAGATTCCAGTGACGGAATCTAGCGAAAGAAATTGAGGTTAAATCTTGATTTGTTGCAGTTAAAATGGTTTTTTAATTGCATATTTGGATTCAGCATCCTGAAAAACCCCTGGAACGACTTGATTGTGCAGAAACTAGCTATCAAACTTGGGATTCCAATAAATTGCTGCCGGATTTTGACCGGAAAAACCCATCAAAAAAGCTTCCAAAAAATCTCATTATAGACAACTGGAAAAAAAATAATACATTCTAATTATATAAATGGCAAATTCAAACTTATTATTGCAAAAAAAATTCCTCCATTAAACCCGAAATGACCACAAAACGTAAGACAAAGTATAGTCAAGAAAAATAAAAAAATTCATTCAAGAATTTAAAAACGTCTAGTTCTCTTTCCTAGAAATTTAGCAGTATTAATATCGGTGTTAAATGTGGCATTATCCATTCTTGCAGAATAGTCTATCCACCAATTGCGGCAAAGGTGTGGTGTAGTCCACATCGCAAGTCTAAACGGACAGCAACAGATAGCTATGCCCTCTTTGGTTATTTAATAATTGTTTTATCAGATATAAAAACGGGACATCAAAGGCTAAAATTTCATATCAATACCATCCGGCTAAACAGAATTGAGTTGAATTAATGAAACTCATAAAAAAAACAATATATTCCAATGAAGCCAATCCTAAAGAAAAATATTCCAGTAAAGCCTATTCTTATACATGGGCATTTTTGGGTTTTTAATAAATTTCGGGTCAGATGTAAGATCGGCACATCAAAGGCTAAATTGTCATTCATATATATATCTATATTTCTAACACTTTTTTAATTATGAAGGTTAGGTTTTTTTAAGTATTTTTTATTTTGTCAAATTATAAATTTTAATGAAGTAATTTGTAGAATTTTAGTTTTTGGAAAGAATTTTGAAAATTGGATTTTTATTAATTAATTAAAATTAATTTTTACTAAAAAAATTAATTTAATTAAAGAATTTAATTAAATTTAAATTAAAATAAAAAATAATGTTTATTATTACTTTTATAGTGTTTTTTTTGTGAAATTATACCACTTGTTATTATATATTATACCAGTGTTACAAATAGAGTACATCCGCCATCTAGGATGCCGCCGCTGAACATTGAGCGGCTATGATACTGAACATGAACCTGAAAAAACTGTGGAACAAAGGATTGTTCACGTGACTCTAAGACCGAACCCATAACAGATTAGTTACACGCCATTTGCTTTCTATCCCTGCCGAATGCGACAGGCGGAACACTTTTTTATAATGTTTATAATAGACAAGTTTACCAATTAATTTAATTATTAAGTAATTATATTAGTAAAAATAAAATGTAAAAATTTTAACTTATTTTTTTTCATTAATAAAATATAAAATTAAAATTTATCTTGAAACTTAATTTCCATGATTACCCATTTTCAATTTTAGACTTTTTAATTTTTAATCAAAATTTATTCTATACACTTTTACAAAACTTATAGTAGAGGCTATCATGAATAGCTTAAAAGTTAATTAAAAATAAACTTCATTACCGATCTTTGTTTGGTCTTTCATTCAAAAATTATGTCGTTAAAATTGTTGATGCCTCCATAAATTGTGAGAATTATGCACAAGCAATATCACCTAACTATCAATTGGGTGGACAAAATTAATGAGAAGGTCTGCTGAAGATTTAAGATGCACACTTGCAATATCGTTGAGGGGATCATAAAAAAATTTCATTTTTAGTTGATTGTCTTCGATTTAATATATGTAAAATTGGGCATCCTTAAGTCGATTGCAGATTCCTTGAATATTCGGGAATCAGACAGACATGGGTGCAGTCCATGTCCGTCCGATTCCTGAATATTCGAGAATCTACAATCGACTTAAGCTCAGGATGTCAAATTAGGCTCAAACAGATCAACAATGTTGCAGTTACAGTGGAAAAATAATTAATTCAAATTTTGTGTATAATTTAAGGTGTTTTATTTTTTTATTGTGTCTATAATTTAAGGTGCTTTTATTTTTTATATTTGAGTGTTAATTACATGATTGTTTTTAACAACCAAAGTGAAAGAAATATTTTATATATAAAAAAATTTCATTCATTTATATATACATGATTAAAGAAGTTTCCTTTTATATTGGACAAACTTAGTCAACCATGACTATATTCATTTCATTTATATATACATGTTTAAAGAAATTCCCTTGATATATTGGACAAACTTGGTCAGCTATGACTATATCCATGAATATGGGTTAGGTTAGGCAACTTTACAATAATCTTTTACAATAAAAACAAGTTTTGGTTGCAGGTTTTACTTGTGACTAAGGGGTTTTAACAAGGCAATTCATGTCCTCCCAATTCAGTTTAGTGGAATCCATGATATCCTCTCGAATGGTAAACTTGAAGACGGGTTTTAGCCTCAGGAAGAAAATACTCCAAAATAGGATCTTGAATGAGAGTAACTTGCTTGGATGCCCAATCCAGGGTTGGCAATGCTTCTGCTTTAGCAAAAGCTTCACTATTGTTGAAAATAATACTGAGAAGGGGGGGGGGGGGGGGGGGTGAATCAGTATTATCAGGTCAAATATTCCTTTTCTAAAACCAAATTGTATACGCTACTTCAGTTAATTAAAACCGCGTATATATGCAACTATTCAGAAGGAAACCCGCGTATACAAAGCAAACTTTTAATTTACTTTAACTTCCTGATGACGATTGTTAATCTGTGATGCAGAATCAAATAACCAGTAAACAGAGACAGTAAAACAGAGCAGAAAGACAATCACACACAAGAACACAAGATATAAGGTGGAAACCCAATGTGGGTGAAAACCACCTGCTGCAATTCGTCTTTATCTTTCTTTAATTAGAAACTTCTGTTTACAATGTACTGGTGCAGTCCTTTACCAGTACGCAGGCTGCAACCTGTAGAGAGCTACAACTCTCTCTCGTTTTCCAGCTTCTCCTGGAAGGGAGCTACGACCCCCTTTAGCTCTTGTACTAGCCAAGATACTAGTACGTAGGTGCTGGCCTACAGAAGGCTACAACCTTCTCTTTCTTCCTGGGACCACGTTTCATAATTTTTCAAACTGGATCCATGAACATCAATCAATAATCAAGCAATTCTCCATCAACCAATCTCCTTTGCACCAATTAGATCAAGTAGATACTTCTCTGACAGCTGTACCCAAAACACAGTACCAGAAACTACACAACAAAAATAGAACCCAGAACACAGCAGCTATAAACAGAGGCAGCTAGATCACAGCTTAAAGCATATACGCTATTTCAACAGCCTGAAACTTGCGTGCATACGCATCTGCATATGGGACAACCTGCGTATACGCGATATGACTTCACTGAACCTACGTGTATACGCGTCTTCGCTACTCTGAACCTACGTACAAGATAATTCACTCTTCCAGATATTCAATCACTAATTAACCCAGATTATCAGACTTATAGATCAAGCAAGCGCCACATCTAGTAGATCAAAATCATTTAAAGATACTACCATTCAAGCTTAAAGATTATGACCCATGAATTGAACTTATCCTTCCTTTTGCGCTAAGGTTCCTCCTTCATTCAGATCCGGATTTGCATCACAACCCAACCAATATACCAACTCTAACACTTTATCAGATATTCAATAATAATGCGGATGATCATTTGCCACATGATCTCCTTCCTCTTTTATAGTCTTAGGCCTTTCTCAATACCATGGTCCAAAACCATAACATTTCAATACCATGAACCCAAAACTAGGGATCAACACATCTGACGAGACGCCATGGTCCAAAACATAAGTTCAATTCCCAAGAACTAACTACCATGGACCAAAAGTATGATCCCCAACATATACGCGCTTTTGTAATGAATAACCCGCGTGTATATGCGCCTTCGTCTAGATGAAACTGCGTATATGTCTTTTTCTTCTTTCTAAGTGCCTGAACTGAGATCTGTTACCAAAGGGAGTTGCCATCAAGGACAACACCTGTGCCATAGCTCCAAACCTGTGCCATAATGCCAACAACTGTCAGCTACATGTAGAGCAAGGTGACACAAAAGAATCAATGCAGGAATCTAAGCTAGCTCTTTCCCAAACTACACCAGCTGGACCAGATACAGAGCATTAAAGGACTCAATAATGGCCCTGGAATGCTCCATATGTAGATAATTGCTGCAGGAAAACTTGTTGGTGTAGAGAACCCAGTTTAAATGAAATCCAACAATCGGGTCTGGATTCCGTGCTTATACCAACATAAAATTTTTGGAAGCGTTCCCATATAACCTAAACATTTAAAATCATGGGCTAAACACTTATAGGATTTTCTTTACATTATCAAGGCTTTAACATATGTGTTCAAGCCTTAGATTCCTCGAAAACACACAATATTTACACTAGGAAACCTTGGAAAACCGCACCGCACTCAGTTTCCAGAACTCAAACTCCATAAATCCGCTTGTATATATCTATCGTGTCCATCGTTCTATATGCTTCATCGCATTTTGGCTGATCTCCATTTTACACATAAATACAAGGAAATCCGCCTATAACTGAAAAGGTCGGAACTCAAATATTGCTCATCTGCATATATAAATATGATCAAGTCCGCGCTTAAGTCGCTCGCCCCTCCTATAGGTCCGAACTCTGGCTTCCCCAACCGTTGATTACCACAACCCCCGATCACCGATTTTCTTATCGAAGATATTGCTTATTGCCCGTCGGCACTTCACTGTCCCGACTCTCTGTTATCCTTTGCTTTGACGACACACGATTTCTGATTAGATCTCAACCGTCGATATGAAATTGATTTGACGATTTTGATTTGATCGCATATCACTTGTTGCCATATTTAAGAGAACTGTCCCTTTATAAAAACGATCCGTCGATGCGATATAATAAGCTCCACTCTGGCCTTGGGTTTGATCTGAACCGTCGATCTACAGAATCCGACAGTTCCTGTACATCATTTCTGTTACTCCTTTCTCAACTTCGTTTCATTCGCTATGGGTGGATCGCTGTATTAAAGCAAATTACTTTGTCTAACTCGGGTTTCTAAACACGCCATTTATTTATAACAGTCATTCAATTTATCAATAGCTCCCCATCTATCCTAAAGTGATTGGTGGTTAATTGACACGTCTGTAAATGGAAATTTAACTATAGGCCCATATAATATACAATAGAGCTTAAAGACGCACAAACACATGGATTCGCACACCAAAACCAATTTACTGTATACAATTATCAATATCTACACTTCTAAGTTCTCTGTCCTCCTCTGGCCTGATTCTTCTAATTAATGGCCTTTTCCCCCTATGTTGCCCATAGTCTTACAATACTTTCCAATCCTCTTCCTCTCTGTCTCTCCTATCTCACTAACTCTGAATTATACAAGAAGACATAATTTATACAAATAAATGGATTCATGAACCAATTATGGCTTAGAACTAGAAATCTCTCAACCTCTCCTAAAAAGTCTCTTCAAACCCACTCTTTTCTAAACCAACGCAAAATCAAGCTTTTAAAATTCCTCATATTCTATTCTAGCCAAATAAATTTAACTGTTTGGCCTAATCTCCACACAGGGAGGATCAATCAGCCACATATGCCCTTTCCTCATATTTAACAATAAATAAACACTCTCATATATTTAAACAAATAGAATTAATTAAACTATTATCTTCCAACCCCTTGTTAGTCACAACATGTGACCATGCTATCACATTTCTAACTAGGCCTAAATGCTCCTTCATTAGACTCCCAAAATTGAAAGTTGCCATGACCTCCTGGTCATGTGTTTCTTCTGCTGTCCATCCAGTATCCCAAACTTTACTTTGTAACTGGTCATCACTTTCATTATGCTACTGATTTAATTCTTCCGCCACTGTCACTTCTGTTCCTCCAGATTTCCAAATCTTAATTCACTGCTGTCCTCTGTTCTTGATGATCCAAATTCCTGTGGTCAATTTCTCCTTCTTGTTGTCCCTCTTCTCATTTGATTTCATCTTCCACAATTTCTCAATTTCCTTCTTACCATTTGTCTTTAACTGAACTCCATTGACTTCTGTCTACTGTACTTTCTCCTTTGCCTTATAAATTATAAGATTTCTGTCCAAATATTCCTTGCCTCTGCCATTTACTAATTGTTGTTTGTATTCTACAGCTCCACTTCAATTATCATCAAAGATAATCTTTCCCTCTATGTTATCATATTTATCGAATAACTTTTCCAACAAAATGTCAATTCCTTCATATTCAATGAGCATGTCATTTGTATATGACTCTTCTTTCTTGTATATGACAGATTTCCCATTACATTTGTCAGATTCAAAATAACTATGGTTTTCTATCTTCATAGGTGATTTTGCCGTCAACTCTTTATATTGTCCTTATGCAAAATCTATGAAACTGTCATCAATTCTCTTTCCAATAGTTTCCTCTGCACTATATAGTATTTCTTGTTCCATCACAAGCCCATCATCCAACGGTTCAATAGCTAGGATTTCTTGGAGCATATCATTATGAAGTATATTTTCATCGTCTATACTTATACCATTGCAACAAAATGATGTTATGGTATCTTCTCCTACATCACAAACAAAATTCTAGTTTGCAGTGGCATGATCCGGATTTTCCACAGTTTCGTGTTCATTTTGTCGACGTTTCAAACCCCAAAGTGGGTCCACAAAGAGTGGAGTATCAAGAAAGCTATAAGAAGAGCGCAGGATAAGGTTCTCTCCAAGCCTCCTGAAGACAAGAAAGAAATTCATGGGAAAGTTTACCTTCCATTCATCCAAGGGGTCACAGATAAGATTGCAAAAATTTTAAAAAAGAATAACATAAACACTCAATTTACAACATGTGGAACTTTAAGGGAAATGATGAGGTCAGTAAAGGCTAACATTGATCAACAACAACTCAAGGGTGTGTACAAGATTGATTGCTCTTGTGGCAAGAGTTATATTGGGGAAACATGTCGGTCTCTGAAAATAAGACTAAAAGAACACGTAGCTGATATAAAGAACGAGAGATTCCGTACATCAGCACTTGCAGAACACTCATCAAAAACAAAGCATCAAGTGTGTTTGGAAGACGCCAAAATAATTGCAAGAGAGGATAATTATCATAAGAGAAAAATCAGAGAGGCCATCGAGATTATGAAATTTCCTCAGAACCTCAACAGGGACAACATGAGTGAAATTAGTGGAAATTGGCTTCCCCTGATCAGGCAAATCAACCCCTCTAGTCCTTTGGAAGCATAGTATTAGGGTTTTCATATTAATTAATTAAAATTAAATTAAATTAATTAATTAATTATATTAATAAAAATAAAGTTTACGAATTAATTAATTAATTAATAATTAGACAATGAATTAATTAATTATCAATTAGAGCATTAGGTTAATATGATTAATAAAATAAATAAAAAAAAAAAAACAAAGTAAAACTATAATAAGAATTTATGAAATAATTCAATTAAATAAAATAAAACAAAAATAAAAATTATTAAATTATTCATAAATAAAAAACCAAAAATATATAATAATATAATCAAAGAAATAAAAAATTAATTAAATGAATTAAAACAATTAAAGCAATTAAAAGAAATTAAATAAATTTAATTAGATTAATTAATTCAAGATTAATCAATTTAGGTTAATTAATTCAAGATTAATCAATTTAGGTTAATTAATTCAATTTAATTTAATTTCATCAATTTATGTTAATTTAATTTAATTTAATTAATTAAATCAAATTGAACTAAAAATTTCATTTCAATTTGATTAATGAATTATATTAACTTTAATAAACTCTCGCAGACATATAAACTTTCGCTCAATATATATCTTCGGTGATCCGGTTTTTGTCGCTCGATATACATCTTCGGTGATCCGATTTTTGAACTCTGGCAGATATAAACTCTTGGCTCGATATATAAACTCTCGGCTCGCAGATATTTGAACTCTCGGCGGATATATGTTTGTGGTCGATATAAACTCTTGGCTCGATATATAAACTCTCGGCTCGCAGATTTGAACTCTCGGCAGATATATGTTGTGGTCGATATATAAACTCTCGCAGACATATAAACTTTCGCTCTTCGGTGATCCGGTTTTTGAACTCTCGCAGATATAAAATCTTGGCTCGATATATAAACTCTCGGCTCGCAGATATTTGAACTCTCGGCGGATATATGTTGTGGTCGATATATAAACTCTCGCAGAGATATAAACTCTTGGCTCAATATATCTTCGGTGATCCGGTTTTTGAACTCTCGCAGATATAAACTCTTGGCTCGATATATAAACTCTTGGATCGCAGATATTTGAACTCTCGACAGATATATGTTGTGGTCAATATATAAACTCTCGCAGACATATAAACTCTCGCTCGATATATAAACTCTCGGCTCGCAGATATTTGAACTCTGGCAGATATAAACTCTTGAACTCGGCGTTTTGGACTGGGCATATTTGATCCTCGCATATAAACTCTCGCTCGATATATATCTTCGGTGATCCGGTTTTTGAACTCTCACAGATATAAACTCTTGAACTCGAAGTTTTGAACTGGGCATATCTTCGGTGATCCGGTTTTGAACTAGGCATATTTGATATTTGAACTCTCGCAGATATTTGAACTCCCCGCTCCGGTTATAAACAGTCTCAGATCTCGCAATCCAAAGCTTGGAGATTTTGGCTCGCACATCAGGTTCGGATATCAGGTGCACACATTCCTTATCTTTTTCTTTTTTAATACATATTTGCTCATACAATTCCAAGTATGAATACTTCACCACAGTTACCAAAGATTACCAAGGGCAGACCTAGCACAGTTACTCTACAAGGCCTCTATGAGTATATAGAGACTTTAGAGAAACGCAGGGAAGAAAGAGAAGCCAAGTTACAAAAAGAGTTAGAAGCCCTCATGGAAAACAAATTTTCATCTCTTGAAAACACTATCCAGAAACAAATAGAAAATAAAATAGAACTACTGGAGAATAAAATGGAGGCAATGGAGACTAGATTGCATATTATAGAAAAACAAAACCAAGATACTAACC